>CM035413.1:10182161-10235768 GCA_020310875.1 Ceratopteris richardii | reverse complement strand
AGGATTAAGGGCTCACCTCACAGCAATGATGTGGTTTAGCCTAAAAGATTGTTCTAAAGAGAGGAGAAGCCAGCTTTAATTTTCATCCATCTGAAGAGAGAACAAAGGATGAGACTAGCCTTAAAAGCTAGTGAGAAGAACTAAGAGCCCTAAAATTTATGCGCCAAAATTTTGTGTAGAGCATCATTTTAATTTTTTTAGAGCAAATATGAGCAATGATTAAAGAAATACAATAGAAAAACAAAATACAAAACAAAATGAGCTAAGAACTATGGAGTGGAATGTTAGAACTTTTGATGATAGGCTTTGAGTCGAGAAATATTTACTAGCGGTAGGGTAGATCCATCGAGTGTTTCTAATTGCACAGCACCCCCATTGCAACATCTTCAGAACTCGAAAAGGACCCTCCCAGTGAGGTATCCATTTTCCTTTGGTTTGAGAAGAAATCTTTGGTCTGTGTAGCAAAGCTAAATCACCATGCTTCAAGTTGTTGTGCCATAAATTTCTGTCATGAGTCTCCTTTCTTGTAATTGAATCTTCTCTAATTGTTTGGAGGCTAAGATCCTGGATTCTTCCAGTTGATGCAAAGCAGTTAGTCGGGCTGGAACTTCTATCCCATTTTTCTCAACTTCTTCTGTTCGGATAGAGCCCTTGATGAACTCAAATGGTTCAATGGGAACAAGGCCATAAACTAGTTGAAAGGGGAGAATACCCGGTCTCTTTATAGGCCAATCGGTATGCCATAATGTGCCCAGATAAGCCTGTCCCCAAGAAGTAGGCTGTAACATGCATTCTTTTCGTAGCATTGAAATTAATACCTTGTTGGTTGATTCGGCTTGTCCATTAGCTCGTGGGTAGTATGCACACGAAGTCCTATGTAAAATGCGATACTTGTCGGAAATTTCCTACAGTATTTTGTTGACAAAATGAGTACCCTGATCGGTACAGATTTCAAGCGGACACCCAAACCTGCAAATGATGTTACTATACAAGAAGTCAGCTACTGTTTGTGCAGTGCAGTCAATGGATGCAATAGCTTCAGCCCACTTTGTCGCATATTCGGTGGCTATCAGTAAGTACTTTTCTCTTTTAGGAACCGCCACAGGGTATATAGGCCCGACAAAGTCTAATCCCCACTTCTCAAAAGGTTGCCAAGAAGTGGAAACCATCAAAGGATTATGCCTTTGCTTGGTGGGCTTAGGGCCACACCTCTGGCACACATCAAATGTTCTTCTCCAATCATCTACATCCTTAAATAGTGTAGGCCACCATAGACCAGCATCCAGTATCCTTTGGCTCATGATATGCCCTGGAAGGTGCCCACCACCTGTTCCTTCATGTGCAGAGTGCAGTACTTCCCTCACTTCATCTTCCTCCAAGCATTTCCTCATCTTGTCATCCTTGCCTTGTCTATATAATTTCTCATCAATTAAGGTATATGGCCTACTCTTGATTAGCAGTCTTTTCCTTTGAACAGCACTAGCCTTTTCCGGATACAATCCAGTTTTAATAAACTGCTTAATATCATCATACCATCCTTGAGCTTGTACAACAAACAGATGAGCATCAGGAAAATCATCATTGATTCCACTGGCTTGATCCATCATACTTATTCTGGACAGGTGGTCTGCCATAACATTCTCTCTACCTGGTTTATGAATTACTGAGAAATCAAACTCCTGGAATAACAATAACCACCTCCATATTCTACCAGTGGCTTGTGGTTTATTGAGTAAGTACTTCAGAGGTTGGTGATCAGTTATAATAATAAATTTCACTCCCAATAAGTAATGCCGAAATTTTTGGACTGCAAAAACCATGGCTAGGGCTTCTCTTTCTGTGGTGTTGTAATTCCTTTCAGCCTTAGTTAAAATCCGACTGGCATATTGAATTGGCCTATCCATCTTAAATTCTTCACTTGTATCTACCGGACATCATTCCCTCTGAGAGGTTTTCCCTTTTTCTCTTGGGCAATCCACACTTTTCTTCTTCAGGTGCTCCTTGGTCCTAAGCTTTATATGCCTCAGCTACAGACGACGCAGGCGGAATGGCAAGACCAAAGTCATCCGATTCTTCATGCCCTTTCTCAGTCAATCTCTGCTTGAAAAAACTCTCGCTGCCTCTTCCACGTTCCCATCTTATCCCCCGTTCACAAAGGGCTCCCCCCCCCCCCCCCGGATTCCTTCTCTTCCCGAAGTGCCCCAAACCTTTTTGGATTTGCCCCCCCCCCCCCCCCCCCCCCCCCCCAAAACATCCAAAAACCTCTTGCAAATCTGAGTCTCATGTCTCAAGTTGTATCCTCATAGGTCCTCGCATCAAGAACTTCTACAACTTTCTCCTCCAAATACCTGCAATCAATCCTTTTTCCGTGCAAAATACCTACAGACATATATATGATTTACAAAATGGAAACAAAAAATCAACCATTTGTATGGGTAACATACTCCCCCCTTCTGCTCGCCAAGTCGTCCCCGACGAGCCAAATATGTTCCTGCACTCAAATCATCCAACATGTGCTCATCACTCAATCAAATACAAATCTTTACCTTGCATGCCTATTCTCTTCTTCCTCAATGTAGCACCTGCAATCACCCTCATACAATCGTTGGTCAGTACCAAAATCCAATCATTTCACTTACCATCTTCGTCCATCTTGATGTATCTTCATCGACATGTCCACCTGTCTACAAACTCATCAAACATATTAGATCATTTTTCATCAAACACCACATCTACTACCAAAATGAGAAACATCCATATCAATCCTCCATATCACACATATATACTCAACACACACATCAAGATTCCACATCTCACATGCATTCTCGTCACACACACAACCTACGTACATACAAGCAGAAGACATGTCCACATTCGCTCTCGTCACTCTTCTCGACTACTCATTCAACACGTCACACATCTTTATTCCACATGCATGCTCAACACACTTTCTACACACACCATCAAAAACCATTTTCGAGTTTCGTTTTTTATACTTTTCCCAGTCACACGATCGTTTTGCTGATTCCTTTGTATCATTTCTAACCGAGTTCTCTTGCCAATTTCCCATTTCCTTCCCACCTAGGGTTTTCTATTCCCACTTTTCTTCCTATCTATCTTTCGTTTTTTGCTTGCTCATCGATTAGATCCTATGCTAGGTCATCACAGAAACTAACCTAGAAGGAACGGGAAGTCCTGACCATACGAGATTCACAGAAGAATTGCACTCATCACATTCAGTTGAGGAACAGATAGTCACTAAGAAAACCAACTGTAAGGAACCTCTTCAACAAGCGAAAAGACCGCAATATTGGAGAACCACAAATAGGTACTCATATGAAGGACAACACCAATACAAATGGGTACGCAAGGATCAGATGCAGAACCAGGCAAAGTCGGAACCCAATCATAAGAAGGAAACAAAGATCACAAAGCCAACTACGCCTAAGTCCTCACCAACAGGACTACTGCAGATATGGATCCCCATACCATTGATTGAAGCTCAAAGATCGCGACATCAGATATGGATTCCCAAAAAGGTCACACAAGTAGCTAAACAGGCTATAAGGACTCAGAAAGATGCAATACATCAGATAAGGCAAATGACACAACCACATAAGAGTCATCCAAGAAACTGGCGAAGCAACGCCAATGTCACTCGAACAATGATGAAACCGAATCGAACAAATGAAGCCGAAAGGATCAAAGCAACAAGGAGACCTCTCTTGATGGTCACGAGATGGATCTGGAAACCCAAACAACTGCGAGGAGTGGATGATCGAAGAATCGAAGATTTCCATTGCACTCATGAAGTCTTTAATGCACCTCAAGTATGCATAATAGGGCCACATTACGAGGCCAAGCATTTGGCACATGATGTACATTATAAAACTAGTGGTGCACATTCTCCACGAGAGATTAGATCTTAGCTTCACTATGATAGGAATGGACTCACTATGCACATAAATAAATGCTTCGGCTATACTAACGATTGTCTTCTTTCAGGAAAAAATATAAAAAAAAGGTGGTAATAGATCTCACTCATGGAATGATGGGGAAACGGAGTGAAAAACGACAAGAATCACTACAATGCATTGAACAGTTACATACTTTCCTTTGAAGCTAACGCACTTTTCGTTATAAGTGTAGATGGCTTCTGAAGATTCTGAAGCAACAGTTCAAGAGGAGGTGCAAGAATTCCCTCCCCAAAGTCTCACGAAAGCGAAGGGACATTGGTTTAGAGATGAACAACCAGTCGATGAATACTTGTTTTTGGCAAACATAAAAATTATGGATACCGAGCATCATTTTCCAATTATGTCCCAGGACTTCAGGATCTTACATGAGTTACCATCCACAATTGCCATAATGAAGAAAGCAGGCATTCACAAGTATTTTGAGTTACCCATCTATAAACCTGATTTCCAAAGATGCACGCAAGTCATGAACACCCTACAGCCAGCACTACATGATCCACTGGTGCCCGAAGCCAGAGTGATGGATAAAGGAGGAGAATGGGTAATCATTCAATTCACACGTGAATTAATCAAGGACGCATTCGGATGGGAGAAGGACGGTGTCACAATGATAAAAGAAGAAAGTCGTGGAGCAAAGACGCGCACTTTTGTTGACATTAACAGAGTGGACATAGAAGAGGAAGTAAGACTGATCCACCAACACTTCTGCTTCCCCAACATGAATCGATACACGATGCCACAAAAGCTTATTGTTCAATTATTGTCTCATGCCATCAAACAGATCGGAAATCAAGTTAATCTGACTCCCTATGTGCAAGAATGACTATTTGAGGCAAAGAAGCAATGGAATAATAAGAAGTTCATCAATGGTACCACGGCCCTGACGATCATGATTTACCATGCATTGGGCATAAGAGAACACTTGCAGGAAATGCCGTCTTCCAGTAATTTGGCTAAGTATGTCAAAGTTGCCACCATGCCAAAAAAGAAAAAAGAAGCAAAAATAGTGGACGTGGCAGAAACCAGCTCTCAACCTAGAATGAGAGGCACAAAAAGACTCCGGGAAGCCAAGCAAGCTGAAGAGGACGCACCAACAACAAAAAGGATACATGTACTCCCAAAAACTATTATTGAAGGACAGAAGCAAATAACAGAAGAAGACTTGGCCAAAGCCCTAGAAGAAACCCATCAATATACGGAAGGGCAAATAAATCTGCCAGTACAAGGTCATCATTATCAGTAGTCAGAACAAGCAAGAGAAACAAAGAGCAAACTCACAAAAGTCCATAGATATAGGGAGATTGGCTTGTTCTGTATCGGAGGACCAAGAAGAACAAAACACTTCATTACTGAATGTCGATATTCAAAGTGAATCGAAGGATGATGGACAATGGGAAGAATTGAATGAAGTCGGCTACAACAAGGATGCAGAAGACCTTAAGGCGGATGATCAACCCACCGGTGTTGATCACAGCATCGTAAGTGAGAAGAAAGAACAGGAAGGAAAGCATACTATAACAATTAATGAAACGTCAAACATCCAAATCAAGGAGACTCAGGACAATACAATAGAAGAAGAGGAACCCTTCACACTGATAAGGGTTGTGGCAGAACCCTCCCCAATGGATATCACATATCAAGGGAGTGCCACAAAAGCTAATAAGTGTGATGAGCAAACCAATGTCCAAAACATACAATTACAGATTCGACAACCACACAATGAAACTATCCATGTTGAACAAGGGAGAGATGTACAAACAGGAGAAACCCCAAACATCCCCAAGACGTGGTTGAATGTGGATTTTGCTCAGCTCAAGCCCGTGGTGCAGGACATGATTAGAACTGCTCTAGATACACACCAATTGATGCTTGAAGCTGATGATGATTATGATCAAGCCATGCAAGACAAAAAGGAACTTCAAAAATTGGGTAAGAATCTCTCTACTGAGTTAAAGACAGTAAAGGAACAGGTTTTAGGAAAAGAAAATGAACTTCAAGAAATCAGAAACAAATACACCATGTTAGAGACGGAGAATGAAAGATTGAAAGAACAACTTCAGGAAGTCACAAGGAAACTGCAAGCCAATGAGACTAAAAAGGCACGAATAAATTCAAGAAGAAAAATCTTGGAATCTCAATTAAAAGTGTACATGGAAGAAGCGGAAAGCTTACGCCAACGAAATAAGGAGCTGATGACAGCTATTCTAAGTGACCAACCCATCGAAGTGCAAGCCAGACCAGAAACAAATATCCAAGCATTGGAAGAAAAGGGAGCCATGTATGAAGATCAACTCATAAAGGAGCAAGCAAAAGTTGTCGAATGGGAAAGAAGGTACATGGAAGACACTGCAGCTCTACGAACCAAATGGAAAAAAGCGGAAAATAGATATCTCTTACATTGTAAAGAAGATGCTGATCAACTAGCAATTGTAGCTGAGGAAATTGCAAAAAATAAATCAACAATTTTGTAGGCTCAAGAAGAAATCAAGGAAAAGAAAGAGATGATCAAATAGTTACAGGATCAATTAGCACAAACGAGAGACGAGGGGACACCAGTAGTTCCGAAGTCCACAAAGGCTACTGTGGAGAATGAGGTATGTCCTCTCTCTCCCCCCTCATATCATTCACCGATAAGGGAGGCACAGGAGGTTCATATTGAACATGACATTCGCGAAATCGCAGAACTGAGCCGACCAGAACGGGCACTACTAGTGTCCCAACTCACTGCTGAGTTTGAAGATCAGATAATAAAGATTATGAAGGAAGCTCAAATCGACAATAAACAATTAGAGCAAATTTTGAAGCCATTCAATGTACCATACGGCCTACTTAAAGAACAAACGCGAAATTATATAAGGTCTACAACAAATAAAGATCCGGACCACAACCTCCAATTCAGGCATGATACCTTCAACTATACACAGGAAGAATTTGAGAAGGCGGATCCCATCTGGAGGAGGAAAATTTTGGAAAAGAATCCTACACTGCGGGTACAGTGGGAGGCATCACCTTATGCGCTTCAAGACAATCCATATTTTTGTCTTGTGCCCCGCAGACGCTCCTGGACGCATTTTTGGGAAGGTCAGCGCTAGGGTAGTATTAATAATCAGTGGCTCAATTATCCACTGTTACCTAGTCCGCCACATAATTACTTATCGATCGAGGAATATATGGTAAAAACTATGGAATTTTGGATTGCCAGATATGCTACAGTACCCGATTTAGAGGTGAAAATGACCAATAAAATCTTCAGCATGATGCTTACGGTACTAAAAGTGTTTCAACACGCGAAATACACTTTTTTGAATTTCATTGGCATTACGCAAGGTTCAGAAGCCTTGATTTTTTATCTATCCACTATTCCAAGCCGCCTAACTATCATGGCATATTATTCTCGTCTTATGTTTTTGCCATCCACATATATGCAAACATTTGAAGAAGCATTTTTCACCGGCTTCTTTGAAATTGATTCAGAAATTTTTATCAAAATGACTTCCAATTTGAATGTGCGACTGGTGGCTTATGAAACAAGCTTCTTTGCTAATCATAGACAGGCGCCAGAGGACGGAGTAAAGTCACAGCAATGGAAAGAATTTATGCTTTGTCACGCTAATCTACTAAATCAAAGAGAGCAACAAGCCATACAAACATACACACGTCGCCACAAAAAGCCTATCGAGGACGACAGAGTTCAGGAGGAGGGACGTGTAGAGGGGCAATCAAGCAAAAAGAAAAGAAGAAGAAAATCAAAGTCTAGAACGGCTCAATAAAGATAAGGATAAAAAGAACAGGTCCATGCAAGAAGCCCCGCAGGGGCGCATCACCCATCTCTGCACAGATGCCCGCAGGGGCACACACACACCAAGGAAAAACACGCAGCCGAAGAGAGGAATCAGGGCCAACAAGTAGTCCATATGAGGGTGCTTCAACCTCTTGAGTAACAGAGGATTCTGATCAAGGCTTACGACCTACATCCTCATATGTGCACTAATGGCGTGCGTGGCAAACCGAATTAACAGGCTTGGAGTAATACCGTAAGGTCCGATGAGTGCAACCAGGACAAACCAAAGCGCCTCTAAAACGTAATGCAAGATCAAGTACCAGGCAGAACTTACCAAAGGATGTGTGTACTGATCGAGACAAACAAGAAGTAAAGCTTGTCAAGGGACGACAGAGACAAAGAGGGGGAGAGTGTTGCACAGCAAAGGAGAATAAGAGTGGAGCCCCAAAATTTTCTAAATGATGGGCATATTTTTTCTTCTTCGAGGTCTTCAAGAATTCCCTCAAGCCATGTAAATGCACTAGAGAAGTCCTCTAGTTGCAAAATCCCACTATGTTGTAAAATATCCCTTGTAAATTAGTAGGAAATTCACTTTTCTAGTAATAAAGTGTCGGTCTCTTGTTTGAAAGGACAAAACTTAGGGCACATATATATATAAGTCACTTTGTGACTCTTTGTAGAGACTTTTTGCCATTGTGAAGAAGGAGCACTCTTGAATTTTCGAATTTGCCTCTTCCTTGCTGATTTTGATCTTCATTTTGGTCTTGTATGTGTGTGTGTGTTGCTTGAAATGTGTGTGTAGGACTGTTGTCTACCCCTTCCCATTGATTTTGAACTGTGGTAGTGTGTGTGCGAACTAGTAGGAGCTGTGGCGCGTGCGTAGGTGCTTCTCGCCATTCACCATTTTGGCCATAACTTGAAGCAAAGTTATCAGAATCAAGTGAAACCACTTCTAGTAGATGCGTCTCGTCGAGAGCTTCGAAACGAGTACCCTATTTCTTATATTCGGAGTTCAGAGCTGGGAGAAACCCTTGAATTTCTGAAAAACTACTGTAAGAGGTATTGCGGCAACTACTTTCAGCATTTCAGTCAGTGTGTGAGGTGGTTTAGTCTTTTCTCATGCATGCAAGCTTTGCCACTTCATTTCCCATCATGTGTGCACATGTCTCCATACACTTGGTTAGGTCGTTTGATCAGATTGACATTTGAATGTGTGTTGATTTCCCACTATATGCACTTGTGTGGCAATTGAGGTACAGTCTCATTGGCACAAGTCCTTGAGTCTATTTGACTCAGGTACACACATCTGTAGCATGGTCCTCTTGGGAATGGGGGTCGTACTTGCCTAGGTTGGGGCCTAGAGTTAGGGTTTGTGTACATTACATTTGTGTACTCTGGCTCCCAACTAGGTTCACCTAGTTCTTCACTGTAGTAGGACTCACCATGTTCAGGAGATTGCATGTAGTAAGCCTGGGGACTATCAATGTGAGTAGAATCAAAACTATGATCGCTTGGGTCACTTTCTAAAAGAAATGGTGTTACTAGCACTATAGCTCTATTCAAATTTTCCTCAGCTGCTTCATACTTTACAGGAATCACATTAGCGGGGTTTGGAGGTTGTTGAGCTAACACAGGTTGTGGCCTTTGTGGGTTTTGGTAGGGTTGTTGATAGGGTTGGTGCGGTCTACCACATTGTTGTGGAGGGTACTGGTTCTGGTATCTTCCCTATTGAGGATAAGGCTGAGGGTAGGTTTGTCTAACCGCTTGCTTATTGTATGGGCAATCTTGTGCTGTGTGATTTGTGTATCTCCGTTCTATGGTGCAATATTGGCTGCTAGGGTTCACCTGGGGTTGGGCCATAATGGGACATACATTTGCCATATGGTCACCACGGCAAGTATAGCACCTTTTGACTGGGGCAAATCTAGGAATTTGTTTACTAGAGACACCTAGTTTTTGAGCTACTTTCTCCGCAAGTTCCTCAATTGATGTGGATTGTGAGGAAGAGAGGCTAGAGGCACTATCTGAATCTTTGTAGATTTTGGAAAGCTCTAACTCTTCCCCTAGGTAATCCTCGATGTCAATGCACATGTGTACACACTCTTCTATGGTCCTAGGGTCCTTCAAGTACACGTAGGATCTCAACTTGGTACTTAGCAATCCATCCAAGAATAAAGCCACTTGTTTGGCAGGTGTGGGTAACTCAGGAACAGGGCATCTCTCAAGGTACTGCCTAAATCTTCTTCCCGCAAGTCTCACAATCTCTTGAGGGGTCTGCTTGAAGCTGTATATCAATGAGGAAGTGTTATGCCTTATGCCACTTTTGGAGAATTCGGTGATGAAAGCCTCTAAGAGTTGGTCTATGCTCCTGAACTGTCTCTCATTCAATGGTTGAAACCACGTGAGGGCAGTGTTCCTAAGTGTTAGACCAAAGGCATTATATTGCGTGAATAGGTCCTCAACTTGTTCAGCTCTCAAGACTTGCCTAAACTCGGCCACATGATCATATGGGTCTCCTGTGCCATCGAAGTAATTCTTCATAGACTTAACTAACTGAGTCGGTCTCAAAATCTTGGTGTGTTCCCTAGGCCTTGGCAGAGGGAAGTCATCCGTATTCCTTTGATTCATTGGGGCTCTAAATCCTTCAGGTTCCACCCTATTTGTTTCCGTTCTCGTTCTTTCTCTTCCCACTGGGTTGGCAAAGCTTACCTCCGGTCTATCCCTATGTCTGTCTCTTTGAGTTCCATGAGTGTGGGAGGTTCCAGCTCCTTGGTGACCAAAGGACACATTCGGTCTTGGTTGGGGGAAAATAAATTCACCTTTCCAAGTGTAAGCATGCCTATCATTTTCTGTAACCCCAAAGATCCTCTCTGAAGAGTGATCTAAGTAGGTCACTCTACCTGGAATATTAGGATCTTTGAACTCATATATCATGATTGTTCCTACCTCACTCGGCTGATTAGGTCTATATCTCCAAAAGGCTTCATCCATTTCTTGGTTCAGGAGGAGATCTATGCTCTTATTGTCTTGGGGAATCCACTTTGGTGTGATAATCCTAGTGAGAACAGATTTGCCTCGAGGGGTTCTAGGTTCTTCGCCCATGTTTCCTTGCTCTAGGTCACCTAAGTCAGCTTCAAGGATCACATTCCCAAATTCATCCGTCCTCTCCGGGTGACTGGTGACTACGTACATTGTCCCTTCCTTGTCTACGTAAGATCCGTTTTCAAACTTCACAGCTGGGCGCTCTAGTCCAATGGATTGGTCAGGGTTTTGTAGTATCTTCCTAGGCCGTTCTCATAGATGATAGCACCTAATCAGTTGGTCCTAAGGTATTCGAGTTGCGTCTTATAAGGGCCTTCCACCCTATGTAAATATGGCACTCCGGAGCTTCCTGTAGGTCTCTCCATACCGTGGGACATCTCAGACTCGCTAGTCTCAGAGCTAGGATAGTACGAATGATGGCTCAACTGCTGGGCCCAAGACCTAGTAGTATGATTGACACTAGCTTCTGAAGATCTAAGACTTTGTCTATCTCTCCCTAGGTGTCGCCCTGATCTAAGGTTCATAAGCCCAATTGAATAATCCCAAATTTTCCCAAGTACACTTTGCGTTGCTGAGTTCTTTTGTATCAGTCACTTGTTCCTTTTTAACCCCTTAGGGTGTCACTTCTTGTCCTAGTTATTCTTCGTCACAAGGAACACTTAAGTTTTTATCGTACTTTGAGTGTGGTCGCTCAATTTAATTTCTTTCCCTTAAGTTGTTTCGCAATTGTAATCTCCTAGCACTTGCACTTGAGTGATTAGAGTTCTTGAACTTGGTTGCTCTTAACGTGCTCCTAATTAATTAAAACCTCTATCCGTACTTAGCCTATGCTAGGGATTGACAGAGGGTGTTGAGAATTTCCAACCTTAAGTTCTTCCCTTGGTTGCCCTTGTATGCCTAGGAAGCGTGTTCCCAAGCTCGCACTTACTCTTGCTTCGAGTACCCTTCGATGCTCTCAAAGAACTTGAAAAAGTCCACAGTTAGCTCAAGAATTGAATTTGGTTGACAGGCAGATCACTTTCATGCATGTAATTCACAGACCCAATTGCCTTTTGCCTCTATGGAAATCAATCCCAAGGGAACCTCAATTTTTCCTACCCCGGGATATGGTCAACTTCAAATTATCCTATCTAATAATCATGACATTAATTCTACCGTAACCAGTCAAAGTTTTGGTTGTATTCCCCACGAGCTTTCCAACAAAACAAAAATCACCGCAATCGGATTTTGTATGAGGAAGTTATGTCCATTCAGGGTTTTGGGGTCAAATCAAGATTTTAAATAGGTTCGCAAGCCAACAGGACTTCTCGAAATACTTGGTGTAATGGCCTCACCATGCAATGTCAAACCCTAGCATTTGTCTCACAATTTTTCAAAAATAGACCACTATTTTTGCCCTAAAAAATTGGCCAAATTTGCCCTTCTATCGCGTTCGCAAGCTCTGTCGGTCGCGATTGATAGGTCAATCGCGATTGACGTGTCAATCGCGATTGACGTGTCAATCGCGATTGACAGGTCCGTCGTGGCTGTCAGTCGCGATTGATAGGTCCATCGTGGCTGTCAGTCGCGATTGATGGGTCAATCGCGATTGACACGTGGCCCGGATTTTCAGTCAGTCGTGGTCAAAGGGTCGTTGACTCTGTCAGTCGCGATTGACAGGGCCGTCGGGGGCTGTTGGTCGTGATTGACTGGTCGATCACGATTGATGGCTCGATCGCGATTGACACGTGTCACGCGTAGGGGTTTGTCCGTCGTGGTCACTCAGTCGTTGACTCTATCGGTCGCGATTGACAGAGCCGTCGGCAGGTGTCCGTCGTGGTTTGTCGATCGCGATTGACAAAGCGATCGCGATTGATAGAAATCTGAGGAATTTCAAAAAACTAAACACATTTTTGGGAAGCTCTAGGCCTGTAGATCATGGTTTTGTACTTTGTTTAGCAAATAGAGCATTTTTTCTGTCGGTCGCGATTGACAGAGTTCAACGCCTCGGGACCTGCACAAACAGATTTTTTACCTGTTGGAGCTAGTGCAGCTGCTGGGGATGCTGATTCCTACAGAAAATCTCAAAAAACACAGAAACTCACAAGCACACAAACGCTCTCTCACTCTCTCTCACAAGTCAAATGAGGGGAATGGTATGGGTGGAGTGATATGACCAAAAAACTGAAATTTTTTGCGATGATGGAGCTGGATGTGGGAGATGGTGAGGATGATGATGGTGATGAGAAAAACAAAAGAAAATAGATAAAAGTGAAGAAAATACCTATAACTCCAATGCGTCAACTCTACGTCTTACCATCACACGCTCGTCCTCAAAGCTCAATCCCCAGCAACGGCGCCAAAATTTGGTGTAGCTCAGTGATGAGTAGCACCTCCTTTAATGTCAATCCGGGAAGACAAGAGGATGGTATGAAGACCTCGAGCAAGTGAAGGCACAAGTGCGTGAGTGAGAAGCACACAAACATGCGCACACATACACACACACGCGCACACACGGCAAGACAAAGAGTGAGAAGCAATGGAGTTCTTAGATTACTTTCAAAAAAGCCTATACAAGTTCAATTCAGTTACAAGCTAACCTCAAAAATGAGCTCTCTAGCTCTATTTACAGTTTTTTACTAGGTTTTGGCCTTGTCCAGACCTAGTGTCCGGCCTAGTTAAAAATTAGGTTCTCTACCCTATTTGGAGGTTCAAACGAAGTCTAAAAAATGTGAAAATTGACAGGTAGATACTTCTAAAGCTCCTCAAGCTCAAGGACTCCTTGGCTTGCACAAAATGGAGCTACAAAAATAAGAAATGGTATTTACAATGATTGTTAGTGATGAAAATCACTGTTTTTGTAGGGATTTCTTCTAACATTTTGACATACATTTCCTGGAGCTCCCTACTTGCTCCTTCTTCTTCTGTGCTCAACTCCTTGATGCCTGAAAAATTTAGATGGCCTAGTTGCCAGATCTTCTTTGACTACTGTGTCTGCTTGTGCTGTCTCTTCGCTCCGACTCCCTTCGTATGCTTCCTTGTCTTGTGACTCCTTCGGTTCCTTGACTACTGCCAACAACTGGGCAAGAACTGTTGGGCAAATAACTTCGCTCACATATTACTAATGATGGTCGTCGCGGCAAGGCATGAACCTTGTCAAACCTGCGAAAATTGCCACGCCGCCGAATAGAGAGCTAAGCTAGAGTGATATAGAACACCTCTGTAATCAACAGTAGCTTAGCAGGATTGCTTTTGCTTAACTATGTTAAACTGTGACTTAAAATCCACCGGAACTTCACCGGACTGTCACTGGGACGTCAGCGAAATCTTACCGGAATATCACCAGAATGAACTTCAATTCTGCTCTTGATTACTTCAAATGAATTTATGTGAGGTAAGGAAGTGATTCATGAACTTCCTTTACTGAATGAACTTCTTCTTGAAGTTTACAGAAAACTTCACAGTTCCGAAGTGCCACTTTCCGGTTAGACTTTGCACTGTGTGTATATATCCATTCCACCGGAAACTGTGATCAGCTTAAACTAGAGACGTCTAGCTACAAGATGAGCTATCTCTCATATAAAGCTTCAAATCCTACTGCGAGATATACTTCGTTGTTCTACCGGAAAACTTGTTTCCTGAGAAAACTGTTAACTGACCGAAAATGTGTTTACTGAGATATCTTTGACCGAGACATTCGTTTACTAAGAGAGTACACGTTTAGTAACAAACTGTAACTATTTATGGTTAACGAACATTCTATCGTAACATGAAAAGGAAAAACTCAGATTCTTCACATGCAAACAGTACGCACAAGCTTCCACATGAACATGTGTTTTCTATTAGAGAAGATGTGTACAAATTAGCTTGGCCTCTTCTCGCTCAAGCTGTAGAAACTCTCCAATACTGAGTAGTTTCTTATTACCATCCCTCTCAGATGAATACCTGACATTCCACGTTTCTAATATTCATCTGTACATACGCGATCTATGGCGTCTTCTGAGAACTTCTCACTCTCTCTTCACTCATACGCTATCTCTCTTCTATATCATCATCATCTCATTCAGTATCATCGGCATCATCAGCATCATAAGCTGCTTCATCTGAGTTCTTCAATCCTTGGTATATATATATACATTTTTCCTCTGCGCTCTTCCGCGCTCTCACTCTTTAATTCACGTTATGCGAGCATTATGCGCACACCGCGGTTTATTGCTCTGTTGTTTTGTTACTCTGTTTATGCGCACACCGCGTATTGACTTCGCACACTGTACAACTGAGGCTTTTGATTTTTCTGAAGATTCTGTTTCTTTTTGTCTTTTCTTTTTCTTTTCTTTATGTCTGTCTGTTATGTCAAATTCATGAGTGTTTCCTCAACAGATCCCCCTCAATCACTAATTTGACTTCTTCCGGTCTTTCATATATCTTTCTTTCCTTTATACCTGCCATTTCTTTGAATCTGCTTGTCTTTGTTCCATCCAAGCTTTTTGTCAAGATATCTGCTATCTGATCTTTCGTAGGAGTGTAGACTATTTCTATCTCCTTCTCCATTACCTTTTCCCTCAGGAAATGATACTGAATTTCTATGTGTTTTGTTCTTGCGTGAAACACCGGATTCGCTGCAAGATATAGAGAGCTCATATTGTCTCCATGTAGGATTGGTATACCTTGATCAATAACCATGCTTTTGAGCAAGGTCTGCATCCATATTACTTCTTTCGCTGCTTCTACGAGTCCTTTGTATTCTGCCTCTGTTGACGATAACGCTACTGTATGCTGTTTCTTTGAGCACCAACTTACTAGCTTATCTCCTAGGTATATCATATACCCATGTGTTGATCTTCTGTCATCTTGACTTCCTGTCCAGTCTGAGTCACTGAATGCTTTCAGCTTTAAGTCTGATGTAAAACGATAGTATAATCCTTCCTTTATAGTTCTTTTGATATATCTAAGAACTCTTTGTCCTGCAACCCAATGTTGATCTGTCGGACAATGCATAAAGTGTGAAAGAACTCCCACTGGATAGCTGAGATCCGGTCGTGTTAGCGTAGCGTAAATTAAGCTTCCTACTAACGACTGATATCTCTTCATATCTTTGAATTCTGTACCACTGTATCTGTTGAGTTTATGATTTACTTCGAGCGGTGTTGAAGTTTCTCTGCATTTCTCCATATTGAACTTCTTCAACAAGTTTAGGAGATACCCTCTTTGCGTAACATATACACCATGATCTGTATATGTGATTTCCATACCTAGAAAGTATGATAACATTCCCAGGTCACTGATTTTGAATTCCTTTTCGAGCAGTTTCTTTACTTCTGTGATTCCTGTATCTGAGATACCTGTAATTATTATGTCATCTACATAGATACAAATGTAGATCATTCCTTCTTCTGTTCTTTTGATGAGTAGACTTGCATCTGCCTTCGAACTTTGGTATCCAAGTTCATTGAGATACTTCACAAGTCTGTAATTCCAAGCTCTTGGAGCTTGCTTCAGTCCATAAAGTGCCTTTCTTAGTCTGCACACATGTTCTGGATATCTGGAATTTACGAAACCTTCCGGTTGTTCCATGTAGACTTCGTCTGATATATATCCATTCAGGAATGCATTCTTTATATCTAGTTGACTTAGCTTCCATCCTTTTGATGCTGCTATAGCAATCACTGTCCTTATGGTTGACATCTTTGCCACTGGACTGAACGTCTCGTCATAGTCTATGCCATGCATCTGAGCATAGCCCTTGATAACCAGTCTCGCTTTATGTCTGGCTATCCTTCCATCTGCAAGTTTCTTAACTTTGAAAACCCATTTATTTCCAATTACTTTCTTACCATTTGGTTTAGGAACAAGCTCCCATGTCTTGTTTTCTTCCAGTGCGCTAAATTCTTCTTCCATTGCTTCTTCCCATTGCTTCTTGCCTTTAGCTTCATCATAGCTCTGAGGCTCATCTTCATCTTTGACCATATATGCATAATCTCTTAGAGTTATATACGATGTATCATACGAGTACCTTTCTGGTTGTCTTCTTACTCTGTTTGACCTCCTTAGCTCATATTCTTCGTGTGTATCTGAATACACGTCTTCATCTTCGTTTCTCATACCTGATCCGGTCCTGGACGTACTCGCCTGCGTATAATCTTCATCTTTATTCACTTGCACAATTGATTTACCTTTCTCTTTTCTTTTTATCTCTTCTTCAAATTCTTCAGCTGTATGACTCTGATCTACATACCAGCTTTTCTGTTCATCAAATGTTACATCTCTGGAAACAGTAAATTGTTTGGTAAGAGGACTCCATAACCTGTAACCCATCTGCTTTTCATCATATCCGACGAACACATATTTCTCTGCTTTCGGTTCAAGCTTATGTCTTAGTTGTGATGGTACATAAGCATACGCTACTGATCCAAACACTTTACAATGATCAAGTGTTGGCTTCTTCCTCCACCAGGCTTCATACGGGGTCATTCCGTCTAAGGCTGTACATGGTAACCTGTTTACCAAGTATGTAGCTGTATTTACGACTTCGGCCCAAAGATAATCTGGACAATTCTTTTCTTTCAGCATAGCTCGTGCAAACTCAACTAGAGTTCGGTTCCTTCTTTCTGCTACACCGTTTTGTTGTGGTGTATATCTGTAGGTTATTTCTCTCTTAATAGCTGAGTTCCAGAGGTAATCATTGAATTCTCGGGAGAAGTATTCTCCCCCTCCATCAGACCTCAGTCTTTTAAGCTTTGGACCTGTAAGTCTTTTAGCATATGCATGAAAATGTCTGAAAGCTCCAAACACTTTTGATTTCTCTTTCAAAACATAAAGAGTTATCCATCTTGTTGCATCATCAATGAATAAGACATAGTACCTCGATCCGCTGATTGATCCTTCTTTCGTTGGCCCCCATACATCTATATGTATGAGTTCTAGCACACCATCATGTTTGAATCCTTTCTTCTGGAAAGGTAACCTATGGGCTTTTCCCATCTGACAAGCTTCACATTTGTGAATCATATGTTGGTTCTGTACGTTCGGTAATCCCAGTACAGACCCATTCGCTATCATAGCTTTGATTCCTTTTTCATTGAAATGACCTAATCTCTTGGGCCAGAGATCAAGTTCTATAATTACCTTTTCATCATATGTGAGCAACACTTGGCCAATGTTCCCTTGTACTCTTAAAGTAAAGAGTCTTCCTTCTTTCTTACCAGAGACAATATGATTATATCCGTTCTCGGGATCTTCTACAAATACGCCTTTGTTTGTAAACCTGACCTGAAATCCTTTCTCAACTATCTGTCCCACACTAATCAGATTTTTTGGTATTGTCGGAACATACAAAACTCACTCTGATATCTTCCGTTTCTCCCTCTGCTGTTACTGTTCTAATTTTGATTTGATCCCTGTTGGTTGTGCCAACAGTCATGTGCCAGATGATTGCTTAGTCCACAAATCCAGCAAGTCTTCTTGTTGGTATTCTGGCTACTTCTTCCTCTTCCAAAACTTCTTGTTTTTCCTCTATCGGTGCTTTTACCTTTTGCATAATAAGCCTGAGAGTTTGACTCCTCTTCATCTTTTGACTTACCTTTATCTCCTTTCCTTTTGTTCTTCATGTACATTGCAGAGCTTTGTCCTTTATCTTTTTCAGATCTTGCTCATATGTGAGCATCAGACCAAGCAACTGATTTAAATCTGGTACAAAGTGGTTTAAGGAAAGTTCAGTTGAGAGTACGAAAGGTTTCCACCTTTCATCTCCTCTCAACCCTGTGAGCAGTTGCGCTATCAATCTGTGATTTTTGACATCTTCTTTTATGGATCCAAGACTATCTGCTAGATCCTTCATTTTAGTGATGTAGTCACTGATGCTTTGACTCGGCTTCTTTTTGAACGTTGTGAACTCGGACCATAAGCTAGCCTTTCTAGCTTTGGTAGTATTTTGGAAGTGATCTTCCAATGCGCTCCATATGTCCTCCGCTTTCTCCAAACCTCTAATGTGCGGTAGTAGATGATCTGAAACAGTGTTGTAGATGTAGGCTCTTGCCGTTGCATCTTTGTTCTGCCACAGCTTCAAAGCTTCTAACTCTTCTTTTTCCGGTTGGCTATCATCTTTGAAGATCAGCTTCTTTTCTTCTCCGATCACATACATCATTAAGTCCTTACTCATAAGTAAGGCTTTCATACGCATTACCCATGTGGGATAATTATCTCTGTCCATCTTATCTATTTGGACATGATTTGCCATGACCTTCTTGTTTGCTTTAGGTTGCCTTTGAGAATCTTTTGGCCCTGATGCCGCTCGTGGGACTAGCCTGCTCTGATACCAATTGTTGGGCGATTAACTTTGCTCAGATATTACTGATGATGGTCGTCGCGGCAAGGCATGAACCTTGTCAAACCTGCGGAAATTGCGGCGCCGCCGAATAGAGAGCTAAGCTAGAGTGATATAGAACACCTCTGTAATCAACAGTAGCTTAGCAGGATTGCTTTCGCTTAACTGTGTTAAAATGCAACTTAAAATCCACCGGAACTTCACCGGACAGTCACTGGGACGTCACCGAAATCTTACCGGAATATCACCAGAATGAACTTCAATTCTGCTCTTGATTACTTCAAATGAATTTATGTGAGGTAAGGAAGTGATTCATGAACTTCCTTTACTGAATGAACTTCTTCTTGAAGTTTACAGAAAACTTCACAATTCTGAAGTGCCACTTTCCGGTTAGACTTTGCACTGTGTGTACATATCCATTCCACCGGAAACTGTGATCAGCTTAAAGTAGAGACGTCTAGCTACAAGATGAGCTATCTCTCATACAAAGCTTGGAATCCTACTGCGAGATATACTTCGTTGTTCTACCAGAAAACTTGCTTCCTGAGAAAACTGTTAACTGACCGAAAATGTGTTTACTGAGATATCTTTGACTGAGACATTTGTTTACTGAGAGAGTACATGTTGAGTAACGAACTGTAACTATTAATGGTTAACGCTCGTTCTATCGTAACACAAAAAGGAAAAACTCATATTCTTCACATGCGAACAGTACGCACAAGCTTCCACATGAACATGTGTTTTCTATTAGAGAAGATGTGTACAAATTAGCTTGGCCTCTTCTCGCTCAAGCTGTAGAAACTCTCCAATACTGAGTAGTTTCTTATTACCATCCCTCTCAGATGAATACCTGACATTCCAGGTTTCTATTATTCATCTGTACATACGCGATCTATGGCGTCTTCTGAGAACTTCTCACTCTCTCTTCACTCATATGCTATCTCTCTTCTATATCATCATCATCTCATTCAGTATCATCGGCATCATCAGCATCATAAGCTGCTTCATCTGAGTTCTTCAATCCTTGGTATATATATATACATTTTTCCTCTGCGCTTTTCCGCGCTCTCACTCTTTAATTCACGTTATGCGAGCATTATGTGCACACCGCGGTTTATTGCTCTGTTGTTTTGTTACTCTGTTTATGCGCACACCGCGTATTGACTTCACACACTGTACAACTGAGGCTTTTGATTTTTCTGAAGATTTTGTTTCTTTTTGTCTTTTCTTTTTCTTTTCTTTATGTCTGTCTGTTATGTCAAATTCGTGAGTGTTTCCTCAACAAGAACATTCTTGTTTCTTAACTGGCCTAAACTTTGTCTTCCTAATTTCTTATGGATGACCATGAAATCTTGTGGGAGATATTCAATGACCTCATTCAAGAACTGGGTTATTGGATTCATTACCAATTTAATGGAAAATCCATATCTCATGGATACATTCTCAAACAAAAACTTGGTTTTTGTCTATGCATCATTCTTCTTAGTGGCTTTCACTTCTACCCATTCGATCACATAGTCTATTCCTACAATTATGTATTCATCATGGGAACTTCTGGAAGGGGGGTTGATTGGATCTACAAAGTCTATGAACCACTTGGAGTATGCACATTCTCCCATCCTGGGTCTCAATGGCATCATATCTTTGCAAATAGGTTATTGAGTTTGTTGATATGTGTCACATCTCTTACATAGGTATATGCATCCATATGAAGGGTAGCCAACCAAAGACCTAAAAATAGTATAGCTTTGATCACTCGATCATGCCCAAAGTGTCCTTGTGCTACACCTTGATGTGTAGTTTCTAAGATTTTCAAGCATTCAATCTCATGTACACATAGTCTCAAGTATCCATCTCTTCAACAATTATACAGATTATCTCCAATGAGGTTATAGTCTTGAGCTTCTTGCTCTAGAATCCTTTGTCATGGTGTTGGACAATCCTTGATCCACCTATCAGCATTTGATTCCATAGTTGGCTAGTACATACCTAATCGTTTCAATTTCTATAGGGTTTTCTATTTCTAATGATGTTACCTTAATCCATCTACATGTGTTAACTACAACCATTTATTGTGCTTTTCCCCTTACACACATCAAGCTAAGATTCCATGGTTCATTTGCTTGTAAATACTCCCTACAAGTACGTGATAGTTTTGAGGCTGGTAATTTCTTCATCTCTTGTTCTTACCACTAGATTCTTGGCCAAATTTCAAAATCCCCTAAGGTGGGTCTTACCTTTCCTAACCAAAACTTTGAAATCATATTCCATTAGTTAAAAAACCATCTTACTAATATAACTGTATTGCAAGGGTTGTTCACCAAGTAGACTAGGGCTTCATGTTGTGTAAAAAGCTTAAAGTTATTTGCAAGAAAATAGTGTCAAAATTTCTTAACCATATAAACCATGCATAATCCTTCCCTCTTTGTTGTCTTGTGTCCCTTTGTGCTACATTCAACTCCTTACTTGCATATGCTATGGGGAGATTTATATTCTCTTCACCTATCGGTTGTGCTAGCATGCATCTAATAGCAAAATTGAAAGCATCCACATGAACATGGAATGGTTTACTCCACTCTGATGTTGTTAAAAGTGGGGTTGAGCACAATCTTCTTTTTAGCTTTATGAAGGACTTCTCACACTCATCATTCCACTCAAAGTTAGTTAGAAGGTCATATAGAGGCTTTGCAATGATGGCATACATATGGATGAAACGTTTGCAATATCCACAATGACCCATAAATGCTTGTATTTCCTTAGCAGTCCTAGGTCTTGGTGGCTTTGCTATAACTCTTACTTATCTTCATATGTAGAGATCCTATTTTTAGAGACAATATGGCCCAATTGTCGAAATGAAAAAGGACGACTCCTACTCTACTCACATGCACACATCTAACAAGCTAAGGAGGAAGGAACAAAAGATAAAAAAACATGATGAATGAATTAAAAAAGAAATGACTTACATACAATGCTCTATGAGCATGGAGACTCCATGAGGAGAGTGAGGACACTCTTGCCAAGAGTTTGAGTGAATGATTTGTGAGGGAGTTAATTGATTCCCTCATTATATGGAGTTGAGGGAAAATCTCCTTGCATGTGGGATAAATGCACTTGGATGTGAATGATTGTAGACTTGGACAAAAGGCTCGAGCATGGAACTCTCAACACCATCCCATGTGATGAACCTTTTTTTTAATGTGAGGAACTAATGACATATGGGATCACTTAGTTCATTGATTCTAGGATCTAAGGACAAGTGGGATCCTTAGACATAACTTGGACATATGGGATCCAAGTTTGGGACATATTGCATCCCTTGGTTTTCATGGACATATGCCATTCATATGGTTTTTGTATCCATGGACATATGGGATCCATGGTGTGTGGGACGTATGACATCCCTATGATCTTGGGACATATGGGAACCCAAGACATATACTTGGATGCTTGGGATCCAAGTCGTTTTGTGGATCTAGGGACATATGGGATTTCTAGACATGTACAAGGTTTTACATCATGGGGTAGGTAGTGCTTTTGTTGATCCATTTGCCACTCTTCCAATTTTGGTGAAGTCCTTTGTTGGTGATGCATCCTTTAGTGCTCTTTATTGTTGCTTTGAGGAAGACCACATTTTTGCAAGCCATACAGAAGGTCTTACCACTTTAATATTTGGCAATGACTACTCCCTTTACATGGGCTTTGTCAAAACTTTGTCAAGACAAGGCATCAAACATCAAGTTTATATCCTTAAATCCAAAGTTGCATACAATTTACACCCTAAATTGTTGCATAATGTTTTGCACACCTAAATCCTCTTCTTTGCATTGAACTTTGCCTTGTTTATAAGCTTGTTTCGACTCTTTTGAGACTCCAAGTCCAATGTATTTTGAGGTGGGATCCCCCATGCTCAAGCAATACCTTAATTAAAGCCTTGGGTTGCCTTTGAGTGATATATCTAACATGTGAGAATCACTTAGATTGATCTAGAGTCAATCTCTCTTGGCAATGAACCAAATTATCTGGTGCATTGATCATCACTTTGCATGACATCAGTGATTATGTAGATGGGTTGTATTGGGCTATGATGAAGCAATCAATGTGCACCTGCGTGTTCCAAAAATAGAAGCAAAACTAATTGCACATTGAATTCATAGATCGCCAAGAGGCAAGTCACATAAAGACTAGCTACCATTCTTCATTATAGCATTATATTCAGATTGCATAACAGCCATCCAATCTTTTGAATTTTATGCTTCATCAAATGAAACAAGCTCATTCTCATCACAGAGACTAGAGGCAGCCATAGGATAGCAATCTGATGCAAAAGAAGCACTATGAGAGCCTGGACGAGTATGATATGATAGGGCTTCATCTAATTTGCTATTAGGAAAAGTCTACACCAGCCATTTTGGCATAATTTTTGCCTCTTCGATATCAATTCTCTCATCAACAAGTGCATCATGTAAATCTACATCAAACATGGAATGATCTGCAACATCATATGAAACTTATGAAGGCTAAAAAGTTTCCTCATTTGGACCAGCACTAGACTTTCCACCTATAAAAAGAGGTAGCAAAGTTTCATACATGATTTTGGAGCTAACTGATGTCTCCTTAGCACATGAAAGTAATGGTTGAATTAGCATCTTGCACAAAAATAACATCATGGCTAACCAGAATGCATTTAGTCTATGGATGATACAGACGATGGCCTTTGCTTTCAGAACCATACCAAATAAAAATACATTTCACTACTTTATCATCCAATTTTCTACATTGTTTTTCAGGCATAAATGCATATGCGAATATAGTGCTTTTGTGGCATACCTATTAGGTAGATATGTTGCACACATAACAGCCTCAAGCTAGAAACTATGTGGTAAAGCCTTCTTGACCATACACCTTACCATCTCCATGAGTGACATGTTCTTCCTTTTAGCAACTCCATTCTGTTGAGGTGTACACGACACTATACACTCATGTTTTATCCTAGGTTCAGCCAAAAATGCATTAAAATATGAAGACATATATTCCCCCCCTCGAGCATAATGGAGGGTGCCCATTTTACATGCTAACAGTTTTTTACCTAGAACCAAAAAAATTTTGAAGCACATAAACACTTCTGACTTTGCTTTTAGTGGATATACCCATGCATGATTCTTCCTCAATGAAAGTCACGAAGTAAAGATAGTTTCCAAAAGAGGGTGTCGACATAGGACCACAAGCATCACAATGAACAAGTTGGTTTACCAAGTGCCTCAAGTCTGGGCAAAGAGGATACCATTTCAGATTTTTGCAGGCATAGCACACTAACAAAATTTAGATGACCAAAGCATGAATGTCAAAGCTTTGCATCTGACATAGCCTGAGAATCATGTACTACACATGTTGAATCATTCACAGATTTTTCATAATCTATGAGCTTATACAACCCACAACTTAAAATGCCAGAAGCAATAATCACATTGCCACTTGAGAGATCATGAATTTTTCATCTATCATAAACAAATTTCACCACCAAGACAATCTTGGCTAAAGCTAAAACTGATAACAGATTCTTCTTGATCCCTGGCACAAATAAAGCATCTGACAATGTAAAAGAATTACCATCAGTAGTAGTTAGAATGATCTTACCAACTCCCATGATAGGATAAGAGGATTTGTTGGTGCATGTGATAGTATTCCCTATAGGGGAAGGCTCGAGTGAAGTGAAGAAACTGCATTGTGAGGTAATATGTTTGGTTGCCCCACTATCAAAGTACCAAACATCTGATTCTATTGTAGACATACATTGTTCACGAGAAGATGGCTCAAAACTATACACACTAGTAAAAACCCATTCTTCATTTTGTACTAGATTAATGGACTCTATTTTTTATGTAGAGGACTCCACAACAACCATTCCAGCCTCTTTTGCAGCCAGATTTGGATAGCTCTTTTTGACATGATCATTTCCTTTACAATGTTTGCAAAAAAAAAAAAATGCTTTTTTGTCTTCTTCTTGTCCTTGTCATCCTTCTTTGATTATGCAGAATTTACATATTTCTACTTACTAGTAGAAAAGCTTCGTTTACCTTTGCCCTTCTCACTAGCCAAGAAAGCTTTATCTCCAACATGCATAATGGACCTGTTCTACCTAGAGTGATCTTCTTGCAATGTGACCAATATAGTTGAATCTTCCCAACCTAGCAAAACATTTGCTCCTCAACTTGCAGAATGGATATCTACAAAAGGTTTGGTGTCAGGTGTAATGGTAGCTGCAGTAGCTGAGGGGATAAGTGCTAAAAGGACAAGAAGGGTAGGAACGGAGAAGTCCAGATGGCTTTTGTAGGTCATTATTTCTAGAAGTAGTCACCTTATGGATAAGTTGCTTTGAGAGACCCAAATTTTATTCAGTACAAATAGAAGACTTTTTAAGGTTCAATCTTGTGGTTGCAAGAGATGGCGGTTGTGCTTCTTCTCAAAGTGCAAGTATGGGAAATCAATGGTATATTACTTTAAGACCCTCATGCATAGCTCATGAAATTTGAGCCTTCTTATTACATAAGAAATGAAAGAGATCCTCTTTCTTCTTTTGAGTCTTCAATTGTACATAGCCACATGCTATATGGTTGGTGAGTCAACCAATGATAAGATTGATTTAGTTCATATAGAAATCGCTTTTGATGACAAGGGAGTGTTCTCAAATGAAACAAATATTATGCAAAATCTTGGGTCCATGGATATGGAACATATACTTTGCATTGGGCTATAGACCAATTTACTTTCATCATCAAATGAAGAGTAGAAGCAAAACTCTAATATGAATCGGGAAGACCATTCAGAATAGCCTGCATAAGTGAAATATCAGGCAAGACTTCATTAGCAGAAATCAATTGTTCCTTCAAATCTTTGATCTCCTTTAGAAAAATGTCCATGAAATCTCCTTCATTCATGTGCTCACTCTCGAACAATTTTCGGAGATAAGCAAGACAAGCCTCATTCCTTGCCTTGTATAAAGTGGTAAGTGTATCCCGTGCATCCTTAGTTGTCCCGCAAGAGTGAATGTGAGGAATAATGGCATGTTTGATAGACAAGGCTATCAATGCATGTGCCTAAGCATCTCTACCATCCCAATGAATTTGCTTTGTAGTAGGTGTAGCAAAAATTGCAGCATGAATAGGAATCTGTAGAATATCAACATCTTCGATGCCAACTACATCAGCTTCAATATCTATATTTGCCGATGTAATAGGACATTTTTCAGCACCCTACACAATATTCCACAGTCCTTTTGCGATCAATACATGATGCATCATATAAGACCATAATGGATAATTTGTACCATCCAACGTATCCTCAATGGCCAACATATGGAATACATCACTACTTTCAGCCATGGCCATTGACTAAAATACATTGATGCAAAAAATTGATAGTATCTCAAAAAGTTGAACTGAACTACCCTATCGACTTTTGTTAAACATGTACTAGACTTTGAGATGCTTATATTTGCAAACCAAAACCTATATATATCTTTGGTGAAAAAAGATTAAATAGCCTGCACACGCACTACGATAGTGCATTAGAAGGCCGAAACTAGCTCAGATCACAATTTGTACACCACATAGCAGAGCTACTTTGATCAACTAATCACCTTGAGTACGGTTGCCAAAGTTTGTGCAATTTTGAAGTGATGACACCCTAAATGAAGCGGCAACCTTCTCTGATACCAATTATTGGAGTTTGAGGTCTACAAAAGCATGCGAACAACACAAGGAAGAAGAAGAAGCTTGGAGCACAACACACAACACACGATACATAATGTATTACCACTAGAATGTACAAGATAAGTGATCCATTAGGGCAATACATGTGCACTCAAGCCGAGGGAAAAAAACCTCCTAAAGAGGGAAAAAAGTGCCACGCAATCCTAGTGTGTTCACACACACCACTATCTAAATATATCAACATTTATGAAGTAGATAAGGCCCATGTACTCTTTTTTCCAACTTCTTATTATGTACTTTAAGATTATATGTCTGGTCTAAATCTTCTTCTTGCAAATCCTTATTTTTAATATGCATACCATAATAAGTCTTTTGTCTCTTTTTTCCTGCATAAATGCTCATTACAACTTCTAACCTTTATGCCCCCTATTGTTCTAACTCAATGATTCTATTAGATAATTCATGTCCATCCCATTTTAGTTGGTTTCCTAATCTTAAGGTAGGTATCAGGAAATCCATGGGTATACTAACATTCAGTCCCTATACCAAATTAAATGGATTAGTTTTGATGGATGCTTTATATGCCACTATAGATGCTCACAAAGCAATATAGAGTTGAAAATCCTGATAATTTCTTCACTAATGAAATAGTACACGAGGCTTTATTCTTGCTTTTATTTGCTAAATGAACTTGTAAACATTAAATTTCTCAAAGGCATTTCATCTTTTCCTATTGCATATTTTGTTAATTGAGAAGTATCACATCTTTGTCACATAATTTTTAGCATCCTGAAATAGAGTTGGCCACCAAAATCCTAAATATAAAATCAATTTTCTTGTTCTATCTATGGAAAAATATCCTCTTGCTAACATTTCCCAACACATTTCCTCAAGCACACAAATTTTTAAATAGCCATGTATTTCTCTTTTGTATAATTGGTTTTTTATCAACAAAAAATCTCTACATATTCCTTCTATTTGTATTCTTTATTGAATTTCATGAGAAATTTTCTTTAGGTGTTCTACAATATTTTCACTCAATCTTGGAGTGATTTCAAACCAAAATAAGGTCACATCGGTCAAAATATCCTTGTGTGTACATCATTTACATTGTGTCACATAATTTGATGGAGATAGACATCTGTGGAAGCACGCGAACAGCACAAGGAAGGAGAAGCACACACATCACTACCTAAATATATCAACAAATCCCCCCTTGGAGTGATGTGGTGAAAAAGGAGCTAGCACTCATGTATAAGGAAGTGCTAAGCTATGTGGAAATCACTCCACAAAAGGAAGTAAGCCCAAAGCTTTGCGAAAAGCTTTGAAATTCTCCCTAGGCAGAGCCTTCGTGAAAAGGTCTACAATGTTCTCCTGCGTGGGTACATATGCCAAGCTGATCTCCCCAGCAGAGAACCTCTCCCTGACATAGTGATAATGCACCTCAATGTGCTTAGTGCGAGCATGGAACACAGGGTTCCTCGCATCTGCGAATGCACTCTAACTGTCAGTGAAGATGGTGGTGGCAAAAGACTGACCAATGCCCAAATCAACCATAAGCCGTCTAAGCCACACACACTCAATAGTCGTTGTGAAAGCTACCCTATACTCAGCCTCACAACTAGAAGTGGCCATAGTCTTCTTGCTCAACCAAGATATACATGAGCTACCAAGCATGAAGCAAGAGCAACTAGTGGACACACATAGCAACCAGCCCAATCAGAGTCAAAAAAAGCATGCAAATTTGGCAATAGTGATCCCCCCTTGGGATAAAACAACCCAAGTAGCCAAGTACTACTCAAGTAGTGAAAGATGCGCTTAACCGCCTACCAATGCTTGACTCCTGGGAAATGCATAAACTTGCTCATCTGTGAGACAGCAAACTCAATATCTAGCCGAGTAATGCATAAGTAAATCAAGCATCCAATAGCCTGCTGATAGAGAACAACATCAAAAGCATCTCCAACGTCATGAAGATTCAATCGTAAACATGTCTCCATAGGATTGGCAATAGGTTTACAGTCTTCAAGGCCAAAACACCGCAATAATGTGTCAATATATTTCGTTTGACACAAAGCCATTCCACCATCAACATGCATAAACTGAATGCCCAAATAATGATGCAAATGCCCCAAATCAGACATCTCAAATGAGGCATGCAAATCAGCCTTAAAATCAGCAATATGCCTCTCATGAGCACTAGTGAGCAGCATGTCATCAACATAAACCACAATGATCAGAAGTACATCATTAGCACGCTTAACACATAAGGTGCTTTCAGTTGGACTGTTCTCAAAACCATGTGCAATCAAATAGGCATGTATCTTTTCATACAAAGCACATGGTGCTTGCTTTAAACCATATAATGCCTTCTTTAGCCTGCACACCTGGTTTTCATGCCCTTTTTGCACAAAGCCACGGGGCTGAAAAACATATGCCAGTCACCATTCAGAAATGTTGTTTTAATGTCCAACTGATGTACATTCCAACCATGATGAGTTGTAAGTGCATAGATGCTACAAACAGTAGTCATTCGCCAAGTAGGAGCAAAGGTTTCATCAAAATCAATGCCTCTTTCCTATGCATAACCCTTTGCAACAAGCCTAGCCTTATACCTGTCAATTGTACCATCAGGTTTACGCTTGAGCTTGTATACACACTTAGTGCCAATGACCTTCTTGCCAGAAGGCAAGTCACATAAAGACCAAGTACCATTCTTCATTATTGCATCATATTCAGATTTCATAGCAACCATCCAATTTTTTGAATTTTGTGCTTCATCAAACAAAACAGGCTCAGTCTCATCACAGAGACTAGATGCAGCCATAGCATAGCAATCTGATGCAAAAGAGGCACTATGAGAGCCTGATCGAGTATGATATGACAGAGGTGCATCTAATTTGTTGTCATGCAAGGTCTGCACCAGCCATTTTGGCATAGTTCTTGCTTGCTCAATATCAGCTCTCTCATCAATAAGTGCATCCTGTAAATCTACATTAGAAATGGAATCCTCTACATCATCACATGAAACCTATAAAGGCTGAGAAGTTGCCTCATTAGGACCAGCACTAGACTATCCACGCGTAAAAAGAGGTAGCAAAGTATCATACATGTCTTTGGAGCTAATAGATGTCTCCTTAGTACATGAAAGCAATGGCTGAATAGCATCTTCCACAAAAACAACATCACGGCTAACTAGAATGAGTTTAGTCTGTGGATGATACAGATGATAGCTTGTGGTCATGCCAAGCCTCATATGGAGTGATAGACTGCAGCATTTTGGTGGGACACCTGTTAAGTACATATGCTGCACACATGACAGCCTCAAGCTAGAAACTATGTGGTAAAGCATGCCTTTTGACCATACACCTCGCCATCTCCATGAGTGACCTGCTCTTTCATTCAATAAATCCATTCTATTGAGGTGTATATGGCACTGTACATTGGTTTTTTATCCCACGTTCAGCAAGAGATGCGTTAAAATTAGAAGACATATATATATTCCCCCCCTCGATCAGATTCGAGGGTACCCATTTTACATGCTGACAGATTTTCAGCCAAAACCAAAATTGTTTGAAGCACATGAACACTTTGGACTTTTCCTTCAATGGATATACCCATGCATGCCTGGAAAAATCATCAATAAAGGTCATGAAGTAAAGATAATTCCCAAAAGAAGGTGTCTGCATAGGACCACAGACATCATTATGTACAAGCTGCAATTTTTTAGTAGCCCGAACTGAACCATTTTTTGGAAAGGATGAATGCTGCATTTTGCCCAAAATAAAGCCTTCACAAACATGTTTCCCAGGTGCCTCAAGTTTGGGCAAAGAGGACACAATTTCATATTTCTATAGGCATAGCAAACTAGCAAAATTCAGATGACCAAAGCATGCATGCCAAAGCTTTGCATCTGACATAGCCTGAGAATCATGTACTGCACATGCCGAATCACTTATAGATCTTTCATAGTCTATGAGCTTATATAGCCCACGACATAAAATGCCAGAAGCAATAATCATGTTGCCATTTGATAGATCATGAACCGTACACTTGTCATCAACAAATTTCACAACCAAGTCAATATTGGCTAATGCAAAAAATGATAACAAATTTTTCTTGATCCCTGGCACAAACAAAGCATCTGACAAAGCGAAAGAACTACCATCTGCAGTAGTCAAAAGGATCTTACCAACTCCCACAAAAAGATAAGAGGAGTTTTTGACGTGTGTAATGTTAGTATATGATCAATGTCTATCCTTCATGAATGTATGCACATTTTGTAAGCCCCCATTATGAGGAGAAGCCAAGCGTGCATTACCCAATTGATGGAAATCCCAACTTGCATGTTGGATGAAGGTCATATTGGACCATGTAAGATATTCTAATGAAAGGGAGTTACCAGGGTCCCCAATTGTGGGGTCTGGGGCAGCGAGGAGCAGCCTCGACTAGGGGGTCCAAGGGGGCCAGCGGGCCCCCTGATGGGGGTCCGGGGGCAATGCCCCCAATGCGATGGTAAAGGAATATTCCATGGAATCTTTTCTATCAAAGTCAAAAATCATTTATATTTGTTAGGTCAGTTCAATCGGCCTAAGCCGTGTATGGCAATTACGCGGGCGGTGGCCGCCCACGCTCTACCGCCCATGTATAGCCATCAACGGAAGGCCACCCATGATCCTATATATACATGACTTCTGCACTACTTGAGACATCGAATTGAGCCAGCATACCTCTATCTTGTATCTCCCTATCTAGATTTGTCTAGATCACCATTTAAGCTCTACCTTGAGAGCACACGAGTGGACAACGCCATCATCTTTGTACTTGCTACTAGTAGAAAATTGTTGAGATTCTGCTATATCTGTTATCTTCTCTGCTATTGCTTCTATGTTATATTGTGTAACTATTGTCTTACATGGTATCAGAACCATAGGTTCGGATAGCTTGAGAAGTATCACTATTTTAGCCTACTAGCAAACTAGAATATCAGTAGATTATTCGAGTGATTACATGATGGCTTCATCGTCGAACACTGGTCTTGGTGCTTCAGCTAATGTTAATGTTGCACCTATTCGAATTTGTCAACCTACATTCACTAAAGGAGAAGCCAAAGAAGAAAAAGTTCATAGGAAGTTGCTTCTATTGTGAAAAGACAGGCCATGCCATCAAGGGTTGCAGAAAGAAGCAAGCTGATGAATGGAATGGGACTGTAAAATCATCGTGGAAGAACAAAGAGTCTACAAACAACACTGAGCTAGAAATTTGGGTAGCTATTGAAGAGGTATGCTCATCTGCTCAAGCTCATGTTGATGAACCATGGATTTTAGATAGTGGAGATTCTAGCCATATGACCAGTAAAAAGGATTGGTATAGTTCCCTAGTGCCTCTATAAGAATCCATCAATGTAGTGATGGGAAATGACTCCAAGTGTCCAGCCGAAGGAACTGGAACCATCTCTTTTATCACTTCTTCAGGTGTTGAGAAAAATTTATCCGATGTTCTCTATGTACCTACACTTAAAAGAAATTTGTTGTCAGTTTCTACAATAATAGATCATGGACTTGAAGTTCACTTCAATAAGAGTGGTGCAAAAATCATGGATTCATCAGGTAATGTTGTAGGTAAAGGCATACGACAGGATAACTTGTATGAGTTAAGTGCTTTAACTGCTACAGAAGATAAAGATGTAAGAAGGCTATGGCATCAACAATCTGGGCATCTCGGATTTGCAGTTTTGAAGGAGTTGCAAACAACAGGGATGGTTGCTCATTTGCCTGCATTTTCAAAGTTGCAGGAACCTTGTGAAGCTTGTATGATGGGCAAGAAACAACGAAAGGCATTTCCAAGAGGGACCAACAATTGATCTCAAGCTCCTCTAGAGTTGGTACATGCTAATCTTTGCGGTAAAATGTCTACACCTGCTTTAGGAGGATCTTTCTACTTCTTGCTGTTAGTCGACGATTATAGTAGAAAGATGTGGGTTTATTTCATTCGAGAGAAGGCTGATGCTTTTGAAAATTTAAAATTGTGGCATAAGTATGTGGAAAATGAATCATGAAGGAAATTGAAGAAATTGAGAACAGATAGAGGAGGTGAATTCTTATCAATAGAATTCAATAATTATTGTAAGGATCATGGTGTGAAAAGACAACTCACCACAGCTCATGCACCTCAACAAAATGGCGTTGTTGAGCGTAGGAATGGGACAGTAGTTGAAATGGCTCATTGTATGTTAAAGGCTCAAGACATGCCTAATTCATTCTGGGCAAAAGCAATCAATACAGCAGTCTACATCCGCAATCAAAGCTACACAAAAGCACTGAAGGGGATGACTCCTCAAGAAGCATATTCTGGTAAAAAGCCTTCAGTTTTGCATTTCAAAATTTTTGGTTGTTTCTATTATGCACATATTCCGGATTCAACAAGATCAAAGTTGGATTCAAAAAGCAAAAAGTGTGTCTTCCTAGGATATAGTGAAGAGTCTAAAGCACACAGGTTGTGGGATCCTGAGGCAAGGAAGATTTTTGTCAGCCAAGATGTGGTGTTTGATGAACGACGACCACACTTAGTAGAAGATAAAGGTAAATCTACTATGTAATCAAACGGAGAAATATCTCACCTTGTGTCTATCAAAAGAGAGGTTAAAGTTGAGGAGGAGGAAACATCTGATGAAGAAATTTCCTCAATAAAAATCCAACCACTTGTAGCTGCACAACATAAACCACTACCGAAGTGGGCACAACAGCTCTTTGATGATCACAATCCACATGTAGATGTACCAGAATCATCCTTGGATGGATTGCAAAGATCAAAGAGAATAGAGGAGCAAAGAAGAGCCTCAGAACACATTGTTAACATGGCTCTAATGGTCGATATCATGGGCTCGATAAAGGAACCTAGCACCATTGAAGAAGTCCTTGATGATCAAGGTTGGAGAGCGGCAATGCAGTCTGAGTATGATAGTATACTCAAAAATGATACATGGGATCTAGTCGACTTGCCATCAAAGAAGAAGGTAATAGGTACTAAATGGCTTTGGAAAGCTAAGTATAAAGCAGATGGAACATTAGAAAAGTATAAGGCAAGATTAGTTGCACAGGGTTTTCCACAGATCGAAGGATTTGATGTTCAAGAAACTTTTGCACCAACAACATGCATGACAACTATTCGGACAGTATTGCAGTAGCTGCACAAAAGGCTTGGCCTATTTTCCAGATGGATGTCAAATCTGCATTTTTGAATGGTCAACCCCAAGGAGGAGGTATATGTATCTCAACCACCAGGTTTCGAGATGCCCAATTCAAAAAATAAAGTTTGCAGGTTGAAATAAGCTTTGTATGGACTTAAGCAAGCTCCACGGGCTTGGTACCAACAGATAGATAATTTTTTCAAAAATATGGGTTTTGAAAGAAGTACTTTTGATGCTAACTTGTATGTAACGAAAAGGGATACCAAGCTAGTTGTTTTCATTGTATATGTAGATGATTTGATCATTACAGGAAATCATCAAGAACTCATCAATCAAACTCGGATCAGCTTGGGAACTGAGTTTGAAATGATAGACTTAGGTCTACTCCATTTTTGTTTGGTGTTGACAGTATATGGGAAGAAGCAAGTACAGACACACATGCAGATCTAGCACTGAGGCAACCCTTCATTTTTTCCAAAACCCTCACATCATTTTAAAGTGATTCTCATCACTACAAACCCTTGTAAATATCATTTCACCTTTTTGTAGCTCCATTTTGTACAAGCCGAGGAGTCCTCGAGCTTGGGGAGACTTAGAAGTAGTTGCCTGTCAATTTTCATAATTTTTAGATCTCGTTTGGGCCCTCAAATAAGCCCTAGAACCTAATTTTTAACTAGGCCGGACACTAGGTCTGGACAGGGCCAAAGCTAGTCAAAAACTATAAATAGAGCTAGAGAGCTCATTTTTGGGGTAGCTTCTTGTAGTTTGAGCTTGTATGAGAACTTTCTTGTAATAGAAGTGATTCCATTGTCTTACTCCCTTTGTTCTTGCCGTGTGTGCGCGTGTGTGTGTATGTGTGTGCATGTTAGTGTGCTTCTCACTCACGCACTTGTGCCTCCACTTGCTCGGGGTCTTCATACCATCCTCACGTCTTCCCGGATTGACATTAAAGGAGGTGCTACTCATCACTGAGCTACACCAAATTTTGGCGCCGTTGCCGGGGATCGAGCTTTGAGGACGAGCGTGTGAGGGTAAGACGTAGAGAGAACGCGTTGGAATGGTAAGTAGTAGGTAAATTTCTGATTTTTTCTCCATCTTCATCTTCATCTTCACCTCCATCTCCATCTCCACCTCCACCTCCTTCTCCACTACATATTCCCTCTTCCTTATCATTCCCTCATTTGTTGTGTGCGAGTTTGAGAGAGAGCGAGTGTGTGTGCTAGTTTTTGCGTGTTTTTTGCATGTTTCTTGCAGGTGGCAGCTCCATCATCACCTCCAGCAAGCTCAGCAGGTACAGAAATTGTCTGCACAGTCCCCGAGGCGTTGAGCTCGAGCTATCGCGACACTCCGAAAATTTCACCCAATCACGATTCTGAGTGCACCACGACACTGCGCAGGCCTAGAGCCCCCAGGATCACTAGACAGAACAGTAAAATTCACCATATCCCGACCTATCGCGACACCTCGAGGTATCGCGACACTCACGAGCTATCGCGACACCTCGACCTATCGCGACACTTCCCACCTATCGCGACACCCCGACCTATCGCGACACTTCACGAGCTATCGCGACACTTCCCACCTATCGCGACACCCCGACCTATCGCGACATTTCCCACCTATCGCGACACCCCGACCTATCGCGACACTTCACGAGCTATCGCGACACCTCGACCTATCGCGACACCTCGAGGTATCGCGACACTCACGAGCTATCGCGACACCTCGACCTATCGCGACACTTCCCACCTATCGCGACACTTCACGAGCCATCGCGACACCCCGACCTATCGCGACACTTCCCGAGCTATCGCGACACTTCCCACCTATCGCGACACCCCGACCTATCGCGACACTTCCCACCTATCGCGACACTTCACGAGCTATCGCGACACCTCGACCTATCGCGACACTTCCCACCTATCGCGACACCTCGACCCGACCTATCGCGATACACGGCCTTTAACGCATGAAAAGTTAGGGTTAATTTTGAGTGAATTGAAGGGTAGTTGAACTTAATTTTAGGCACCTTGGTATAACTTTAGAACCTTGGAAGTGGGCAAAAGACCTAGAAACCAGAGAGGGATCTCCTGAACCCTGAGAGCCTGTTTTGACCCTATAGTGCCTGAATGGTCATAACTTGACCATACGAACTCCGATTGATGAGATTTTGGTCTCGTTGGAAAGCTCGTTGAGAATCCTACGTGGACCTCGACTGGTTTTTGTAAGAATCATACGCGGAGTTTTAGAACATGCATTTTTAAGTTGACCTTTAGGTGGAACTAAGTTGTTCTCAGATTCAGGGGGTGCAGTGAGTTACTCCAGGGGGACTAAAAATATTGATGTGTGTCTTCCAATTATTTGTGGTGATAAAGCTATACTAACTGGTGAGTTTTTGCAGGAACTTTGTGTGCACTCAAGGCAATCCAAAGCAAGCTAGCAAGGGTGAGTACCAAGCTTGGGAGAAGGCTTCCTGGGCTTGTGTAGCAGTCTGGTCAACCAGCTAATTGAGGTTGGAAGATCTCTCCACCCTCCTTTGTCAATTCCTAGCCTAGGCTAAGTACGACTTAGGTGTGGTAATTAATTAGGGCAACGTTAGGCACGAATCAAGTCCAAGAGTATTAACCAACAAAGTGCAAGAAGTAAATAGGTCTTAAGTGCGAAAACCCTAAGGGACAAAAAGTGAACGAGAATCGATCACGTATCAAGTGCAGAAATTCAGTTAAGTACTCCTGACGACGCGATTTCAGACAAGACCATAAACATAATATTCAACTCAAAAGAACAAAGTGATTGGTGCAAAATTAACCTGCAACGAGAGTGTGCTTGGGTCCAAGGGGGTAACTAAATCAGGCTTATGAACCTTAGATCAGGCAGACACTTAGGCCGAGACAGACAGAGCCTCAGATCTTCTGAAGCTAGTGTCAATCACACTGCCAGGTCTTGGGCCCAGCAGTTGAGTGATTATCCATACATTCCCAGATCAGAAACAAGTGATTCTGAGATGTCCTATCACATGGAGAGACCAGTAGGTAGTTCAGGGGTGGCTTATCTAGAAAAGCCAGAGGGACCTTACAAGACTCAGCTGGAATACATCAAGACGAATCGTCTAGGTGCTCGCATCTACGAAGACGGACTGAGAAGATCGGTGGTCCAGATTAAGAACTCCGATCAACCCCATGGATTAGCCCACCCGGTAGTCAAGTTTGAGAATGGAGCATACCTAGATAAAGAGGGGACTATATATGTAGTCACCACTCTCCCTGATAGAACTGATGAGTTTGGAAATGTGATTGCGGAGACCGACATGGGTGATATAGAGCAAGGGAACTTAGAGAGAGAGCCAAGAACTCCCCGTGGTAAATCTGTCTTGACCAGAATCATGACTCCAGAGTGGATTCCACAGGATAATAAAAGCATAGATCTGCTTTTAAACCGAGAAACCGATGAGGTTTTTTGGAGATATAAATCTCCTCAATCTCAGGAAGTGAGTGCCCTCACAATCTATGAGTTTAAAGACCCTGATAGCCCGGGTCAAGTAACCTACCTAGACAATGCATCAGAGAGAATCTTCGTGGTCACTGAGCTTGGCAGACATGCCTACACATGGAAGGGAGAATTTGTTTTTCCCCAACCAAGGTCTACTGTGTCCTTTGGTCACCAAGGAGCTGGGACCTCCCAAGCTCATGGGGCTCAGAGAGATAGAAGTAGAGACAAACCTGAGGTAAGTTTCGCCAACTCCCCGGGAAGAGAAAGAACGGGAACAGAAAGGAATAGAGTGGAACCTGAGAGACATAGAACCCCATGGAATCACAGGGACATTAATGATTTTCCTTTGCCAAGGCCGAGAGAACACACTAGGACCCTGCGACCAACTCAACTGGTGAAGTCCATGAAAAATTATTTCGATGGCACGGGAGACCCTTATGACCATGTGGCAGAATTTCGGCAAGTCTTGAAAGCTGAGCAGGTAGAGGACCTATTCACACAATATAATGCTTTCGGTCTAACCCTCAGGAACACTGCCCTTACATGGTTCCAACCACTGAATGAGAGGCATTTCAGAAACATAGACCAACTCTTAGAGGCATTCATTGTTGAGTTCTCTAAGAGTGGAATCAGGCATAACACCTCCTCACTAATTCATAGCTTCAAACAAACACCTCAAGAGACGGTCAGACTGGCTGGAAGAAGATTTAGACAGTACCTGGAGAGATGTCCGATGCCGGAGTTACCCACACCAGCCAAACAAGTGGCCTTGTTCCTAGATGGATTGTTGAGTACTAAGCTCAGGTCATATGTGTACCTGAAGGACCCCAGAACGATAGAAGAGTGCGTGCGCATGTGCATAGATATTGAGGACAATTTAGGTGAGGAATTAGAACTATCAAAAATCTATAAGGATTCTGATAGCTCTAGTAACATGACATCTGGTCAATCCACATCCATCGAGGAACTTGCAGAGAAGGTGGCCCAAAAACTAGGTGTTACAACTGTGGCGGTGAACATATGGCAAGTGTATGTCCTATTATGGCCCAACCTCAGGTGAATCCTAGTAGCCAGTACTGCACCATAGAGCGCAGGTACACCAATCACACGGCACAAGACTGCCCATATAACAAACAAACTGTTAGGCAAAATTACCCTCAGCCATATCCACAACAGGGTAGATACCAGAATCAGTACCCACCACAACAATACAACCGACCTCAGCAAATTTATCAGCCACCTTATCAAGGGCAGCAGAGACCTCAACCAGTCCTAGTGCAGCAACCCCCTGCTCCAACCAATGTGATCCCAGTGAAATATGCATCTACTGAAGAAAATCCGAATAGAGCCATAGTCCCAGTCACCCCATTGCTATCTGACAGTGATCCCAGTGACCATAGCTTTGACTCCACACATATTGATAGCCCACAGGCTTACTACATGCAGTCACCCGAGCATAACGAGTCTTACTATTATGAGGACCCAAGTGAAAATAATGGGGAACCTGAGTATTCTAATGTTATGTACACAAACCCCAACCCTAGACCTCAACCTAGACAGGTACGACCTCCAATTCCTAGAGGACCATGCTTCAAATGTCAGGGAGATCACCTTATACGTGATTGTCCACTGCCTACCCCTACACAGCCTCAACCAGTAACCATTCAAGGCTTCTGTCAAGATTGCGGGAAAGAGCATCTCATACGAGATTGCCCGAAGAACCCTAATAACATGCCTAAAATCACTCCTATCAATGTTGTTGGGTTAGTTGTAGACTCCACAGGGAGTGTGACTTCCACTGCACCTGTGCAGGTGATCACAAGAGCCCAGGCACTTCAACAACACCAAGGTGTTGGTCCCGAAAAGAGCCCCGAGGTGAGTGAAACAGAGAGCATACCCAAAAAGAGAACTAGCGCCTGGAAGGATAGTCGTGAAAGAATGAAGAGGCAATGGGCAAAAAAGATAAACGAACTTGAAGAAAGCGTGAGAGAAACCAAGGAAAAAATCACAGAGATCACATCTCAACCGCACTCCCACACACTTCCACCACTACCATCCCCATCACCCTCCATTTCTCCACCCTCTAATACACCCCTCGTAACCCACCCACCACCCCGAGTAGGATCAGTATTAGCTGACCCCACTCCTGAAGGCTTGGACATGATGTTCAAGGCCTACTAGGCTCGACTTCAAGAAGGGCCAACAACTGCAAACCTAGACAAGAGTTACCCTAGAGCAGATTTAGAGATTGAACGAATGAAAATGTGCATGAAAATGGTAGAACAAGCTCAAGCTATACTTGAGACTAGTCAAAAGTTCAATCAGACAAACTCTGTCAAGCCGGATTTGCATTTCCAAGGCTTACTGGAAAGATTAGAGCAGTTGGTAAACAAATCACAGGTTTCTTTACCTCCACAGGCTCAACCAGTTGTTGAAAGAGGAAGCTCACCACCTAAGGGAGCTTATGTTCCTAATTCCACGGATGCTGGAATACCTCCTTCAATTCAACAGTACTCTCAAGAGTTCTTGCGGGAAATACAAGAAGAGAAATGGGCCAAGGAGAAGGGTGATTCCCCTCCTATTGCTGAGATTGATGATCTTCGTGATCAATTTCCCCAAGACATTCCCTCTATCTATGGGGATCAAGCAGAGCAACAAGAGGATGAGGGATTAGATTTTGAATCTAATTCTTTACAAGAGTTGCCTCATTTCACAGGCCCATGGGAATCTGAATCTCTCCAGATCAGAGCTCCCACGATATTGGTAAGAAATGAAGACTCAGTGATTCCCAGGAACACTGATGTTGTGAAGAACACTAAGGTTCAGTGTCACCTCACTGTAGAGGAACTCCTCAAGGCAAAACCGGAGCTCTGGAATCATGTGAAAAATCAGGTCCTAGAACTTGAATCCAATACACCAAAAGTAGGCTCTAAACAAAAAGTACCAGGGATACCTCTCGACAAGATAGGAGACATGAGCGAAGGTGAAGAAGGTAACACTTATCTTCAGATCACCTATCAAGGTTACACAACCAAAGCAATTGTGGATTCGGGTGCTGGTGTTGCTATTGCGACCACCTCCTTGTGGAAGCGATGGGGCAAACCCACCTTAAGACCAACAAGAATGAAACTTCAAATGGCAGATGGTCATTTTGAAAGACCTCTCGGAGTGCTTGAAGGGATAACTCTAACCACTTGTGGTGTAGAGTTTGAACATACGTTTGCTATATGTGACTTTGAGAAGAATAATGTTTACGAGATGATCCTAGGAAGACCCTTCCTACGACAATTGCAAATAGTACAGGATTGGGGAACCAACTCCTTGTACTTACAGCACTTAGGGGTCACCACCAAGGTCAATCTGAAGGATCACACCTTCAGAGATGTACCACCCCTACAGTGGAATCCTATCCACAAAGCGAAAGAGGACTCTATCTCCGTGCATTCTGGAAGTTCACCTGAACCATCCTGGTTGCATGAAGATACTCACTTGTGGATGTGCAAGGTCGCAGAGGAAGAGGAAAAGCGCCTAAAAGCGAGAGAAGAAGGAACTCCCCCAGGAGATAGACCAATAAAGGACCCAGCCTATACACCGATGATATTTCCAGATGAGGAATTTGAGCCTCATGGTTGGGCAGAAATCTTAGCTACCATGGACATTGCAGTCAATGAGGAACAATGGACACCCCATTGTGATGAGGAGGGTTATGATATTTCTGTGTTCATGTGTCAGCCCTTGTTGGAAGAGTGTGATCCTAGTGAGTTCATAGAAGAAGAAGAGAAGGACGATGATCTAGAGTCCATTGTGATGGATATGTACTTTGACTCAGAGGAACACTACTTAGAAGACATAGGAGTGTTAACCCAAAAAGAAGAAGAACCCCTTGCGAGTATTAAAACGATAAATTCAAAGAAAGGAAGTGACGGGGGTCAAAAGAAAAAGAAAAGGAAAGAAGTGAAACAAGAAGAGGAAGAATCATTGTTTGAAGTACCAGAAAATTTCAAGAAATATGAAGTGGAAAACCGAAAAATTTTGGTACGAATGCCTAAGAGAGAGGTCATTATAGGAGAAGCGTATGACAATAAAGAAAAGACCAAAAAAATTGTAGTAACCATTGAAGGGAACGAAGAGCGATGTACGTACATAGGAGACGACCTAAGTGCAGAAGAAGAAGCAGAGCTTGTAGCTCTATTAAGGGAATATAGGGATGTGTTCGCATGGCATTATAGAGACTTGAAAGGAGTAGATCCAGAGATTTGCTCTCATACGATTCCGATGACCACGGATGCCAAGCCCACCAAACAAAAGCCCTACACATATAATGACAATTATGCAGCCAAAATAAAAGAGGAAATTGACAGGCTGATTGAAGCTGGATTCATCTATGAGATTGAGCACACTGAATGGGTGTCCCCCATTGTAGTGGTGCCCAAGAAGAATGGGAAATTGCGAGTGTGCATTAACCTTAAAAAAGTTAATGCCGCTACGATCAGAGATAGTTATCCACTTCCAATCACCGAACATCTATTAGAGCGTGTTGCAGGCAAGGAAGTTTATAGCTTCCTTGATGGGTTTTCGGGCTACAATCAAGTAGCCATTGCCCCAAAAGATCAACACAAAACGGCTTTCGCCACAGAATGGGGAATCTTTGCATTTCGTGTGATGCCATTCGGTCTCACCAACGCACCTGCAACTTTTCAAAGGCTCATGTGTCATGTCTTCAAGGAGTTCTTGCGAAAGAACTTAGAAGTATATGTGGATGACTTATGTGCTCATTCCCAACAAAGAAGATATCACATCCCTGAGCTCAGACAAATCTTCAACAGGTGTAGAGATTATCGAGTGTGTCTGAACCCAGAGAAGTGTGTGTTCATGGTACGACAAGGCAAAATCTTAGGTCACATTGTTTCTAAGAATGGAATTTCAACAGATGAGGACAAAGTAAGAGCAATAGCAGAGCTGCCCAGGCCAAGGAATGTTAAAGAGGTACAAGCCTTTATGGGCCATTGTGGATATTACCGTAGGTTTATCCACATGTATGCCATCATAGCTAAACCTCTTTATGGGCTGCTAACAAATTTTGAGTGGAACGAGGAATGCGAGAATTCCTTCAACGAGCTGAAAAGACGGTTGTGCACAGCACCAATACTGACCACTCCGGATTGGAGCAAACCCTTTCATGTCCATGTAGATGCCTCCAATCATGCAATAGGATGTGTGCTAGCACAACCCACAGGTGAAGGAAACCTAGATTTGCCAATAGCATATGCTAGTAGGCAATTAAATGCAGCTGAACGAAATTATACCACAACGGAGAGGGAAGGCCTAGGTATGGTGTATGCTGTGAAGAAGTTTAGACACTATCTATTGGCCAATAAATTCAAGTTTTTCACTGATCATCAAGCTTTACTATATTTGGTCAATAAACCTTGCAACACAGGCCGCTTAGTGAGATGGTTCCTCTTACTAATGGAATACGACTTTGAAGTTGTTGTCAGGAAAGGTAGAACCCATCTTAGGGCAGACCATCTTTCTCGCATCACCTCAGGAGAGCCACCGCAAGGAGTGTCTGATGAATTGCCCGATGCTTATCTGTTCAATTTAGAAGTTGTTCCTAAATGGGCAAGTAAGTTGGTACCGGTCCTAACCTTCGGGCCTGCAAATAAGAATGTGAAAACAAGCAAAGAGGAAATTGTAAAATCACTAAAGTATCAAATATTGGCCGGAAGTATGTACAAGCAAGATACCGAGGGCGTATTAGCTTGTTGTGTCGAGGAGGATGAACATACTAGTTGGTTGCAACAAGCCCATGAGGGATTGCTAGGGAATCATTACTCTAAACAACGAACATTGCAGAATCTAAAACGTTTAGGAGTGTATTGGCCTAGCATGGACAAAGAAATACGAGACTGGATTCACAATTGTTCAGTGTGCCAGAAGAGAACCCCAGTGGAACATGCCACTCTTTATCACGTGTCTTTAATCCCAGATTGGAGTGCTCCATTGGTTGAGTTCATGAGATCGGGAACATTGCCCAATCAGGCTAGTCTGGCAAGAAAACGGAGCATGGAGCAAGAGGCTCAAGACTATGCTTTAGTAGGAGACAACCTATATCGAAGAGGCAAGGATGGTTACCTAAGACTGTGCGTTCATGAATCAGACTATTTGAAAGTCTTAGAAACTACACACAGCGGTGCTACAGGTGGACACTTTGGGCCGGACAGAGTAATTAAGACCATTCTATTCTCGGGACTTTGGTGGCCCACTCTTCATATGGATGCACACTCTTATGTGAAGAGTTGCGACACATGCCAACGTGCCCAATATCCGATAAGAAAAGATGAAATGCCCTTAAGGCCAATGATGGGAGGACGTGCATTTTCAAAGTGGGGTATAGACTTTGTAGGTCCCATCAACCCCCCAGCTAGAAACTCCCATGCAGAATACATTATTGTAGCCACAGATTACCTTACAAAGTGGGTGGAAGTAAAGGCCACGACAAAGAATGATGCTCAAACGACGGCTAAGTTCTTATTCGAAAATGTGTTCACTAGATATGGGTTACCAATAGAGTTGGTTAGTGATAGAGGTACGCACTTCTTGAATGAGGTCATTGAAAATCTCCTTCAAGAATTCATGGTGATACATAAGAAGTCTGCACCCTATCACCCACAAGCTAACGGACAAGCCGAGAGCACGAATAAGATCCTATGTAACGTATTGACGAAACTTGTAAATAATAAACGCTCGGATTGGGACAAACAACTTCATCATGCTGTTTGGGCATACCGAGTTGCTTACAAAACGGTACTCAATGCCACCCCATTTCAGATGGTCTTCGGACAGAATGCAGTGCTACCACTAGATTTCCTAATCCCCGCTTTAAGAGTAGCACAAGAGCATGAGTGGAATGGACACGAGTTATCCTCTAGGATCTTTGATCTAGAACGTTTAGGTGAGACGAGGCTACGAGCAGCAGCAGGCATCTATGCTGCAAAGAAACGGCAAAAGGCATACTTTGATGCCCATGTGAAGGATAAGGGCTTGAAAGCAGGAGATCTAGTTTTAGTCTACACATTGAAACAACACGCAAGAAAGCTAGAAAAGAGGGGCTACGGACCTATGATCATTAATAGAATCTCCACAAGTGGAGCAGTACAACTAGCCACTTTAGAGGGGGATGTCCTCCCAAACTATATTAGCGGATGCAGAGTCAAGCTCTATCAGGATCCCCTCACGGAGGAGATGCTAAGCCGACTCAATACTGCTAAACAACGTAAAGAGGAGGAAAAACGAATTCGCGAAGAAGCACAGGCAGAGGCCTTAGAGCGTATCAGACGAATGAAGTTGAGGAGACAAGGAAGGGACCAACCTATGACTGACACTCAAGAATCTCCAGGCTATCACGTGGCCATGTGTGAGGCTTCAGGTGAACGTACTCATAAGATAGTGGACCAACGACCTTTTGTGACCCTGGAAATAGGACAAAGAGACAACACAACCAGCGTGAGAGCTTTAATTGATTCAGGAGCAGCCACAAGTGCCGTTCGGCTCTCTTATTGCCAGCAGCTGCAATTGGAGGTAAAACCCCTAGAAGCATATCTGATAGGATTAGGAGGTGTTGAAACCCCTTGTATGGGAGAGGTGGATCTTCCCCTCTACATACAAGAGGTCCTCATGCCAGCAAAAGTGCTAGTGTGTGAAGACGAGGATCTGACCGAACCTCTTGTCTTGGGCCAAGACTGGATCTATGATCATGCAGTCAACCTCAACCTAAGAAGTGGACTTCTTCAGGTGTGGGTAGGCCAAAGCCGTCTCACGATTGAATTAGAAAATCAAGCACTCAAACCAATAGAACAGGCACCAACTCCTGGTCCCTCCAGGAATCCACATGAAGATAACACTGTTGTGCTTGTCCAAACTTCTATGGTGCAGAGGAATGTCAATCTTACTGAAGGTTCAGAGGCCAAGAAGGAGTTCATAACTGATCCAAAGAAGATTCTAAACGAGCAGACCGAACATCACTCTACACGAAGGAGGCCGCTAATCAAGAGGCAGGAGCGCCAACCTGCGCAACATGGAGCATCTCGTGGCGTGAAGCAGATCTGGATACGCAAGGATGGAAAACCCACAGCTCCAATAGCAGATTCTCAAGGAGACAAGAAACGAGCCTCACCATCAAGGAACAAAGTGAAGAAGCCCCCTAGGATAACCCCTAGGCATACCATTTCTATTTGGGTTCCTAAGCGGTCAATGAAGGCCACCCCTAATGCTAGACAGATATGGGTGCCCAAGGCTTGCTTACAAGCCCAAAGTACTTCACCTTCAGGCGCTAGGATGAAGCAGCTTTCACAAGCACTCTTCGCCAACAACTCAGAAAGGGACAAGATACCTACACCTCTCACTGTCCCCACTCCCATCAACCCCAGGAATGTCTGGAAATGGGTACCCAAAAGGTCCCAAATACATCACACTCTCATACCGAAATCTTCACCTGTCCTTAGCTCCAAGAGCTACGACTCCTCTGTCAAAGTGTGGAGAATTAAACTGTGTACTAAACCCCCTGACCCTATTCTGTAAATCCGTCCACACTAACACAGGAGCATTCCGAGCCCATTGCATAACCAAAGTATGCATCTAGGATGACACTAACCTTTAAGCACCACTCACACATATCATAAACACCTCACCACTAACCACTGACCTCCGGGGTTGTCATGTTAGTATTGTGAAGGGAACACCATTACATCTTATTTCCTATGCAACACTAATGTGCCTTTCATCTTCCAACAGATAAGCAACCTACTCTCATGGCAACCGCGGCAGGCACAAGCTCTCAGGCAGGATCTGGTGCTCCTATCAATTGGGATGCCATGCCAGTGGAAGCTCCACCAACAGCTCGGCCTGAAGAATTCTTGAATGTGCGAAGGATTCCTATTCCAGATCCACCCAATGGACTAACCGAAAGAGTAAAAGGGCACTCCCATTGGTTCAATGAAATGCCAGGGGATTTGGGAGACGCAGATCACATCTGGGAGTCCAAGATGGAGTGTGGAGGGGTTTGGTGGACCTTCCAATTCTTTTCAAGAGAATTTGAGACCTTATAGAATGCAGCTCCACTTCAAGATATCTGGCAAAAGGCAGGACTACAAGCTTACTTCAGTGCAGCTCTACCTAAACCCGACTTCCTCAGGTGCTACTACTTGATTGCTACGTTGAAACCTACCGGGGATAAAGATCACTCAGGCACATTCTGGGTGCCCTCCTTATCCAATCTGGAGGAGATGAGGAAGTTTGAATTAAATGTAACATTAATCAGGGAAGCCCTTCAAATGTATGGCACTCATGTGCCTTCAGATCGCGATCCCTTGATACCAGAATCAATGAAAAGCAATAGAGTCAAGAAGCTCAAAGAAATGTGCGCCCTCACCCCCAACATCGCCATACCCCTGCGGATGTGTCTCCAGCACTTCGCATTTCCCGCTCAGGACCGTTTCACTCAGCCTCACAAGAAGATATGGTACGGGCTGTATTTAGCAGAGACCGGAAGCTTGCCCATTAAGATGCCGGTATGGATCTTAGATCAAGTGTATGAGGCAGGCAAGCGGGGAGTGAGGAAGCCCACTCTACATGGTTGTTGTGCGCTGACAAGAATCATCTACAGATGTCTTGCATATGACGTGCCAGTTGCCCGAGCCCTAAAGTATGCACACCTGGAGCTGTTCAAAGGGCGAAAGTCAGGGAGTCAGCCTGCAAAAAGAATGCGTGGATCCTTTTCACAGGTCCGGATCCCTCCAGAAGCCACCGCCGAAGTCTCCACTAGAGAGGAAGCCCAAGTAGCACCTTTCACAATCCATCTCCAAGAGTCTCAACCAAGAGAGGTGGTACAGCCCACCCCTTCTGCCCCTCCACTACCTACTGACGCAGAATTTGCAGCTATGGCCACCTTCACCGAGGACCCAAACTTTGATTTCGAAACATTCTTGCAGACGGCCCATCTATCAGACAGTGAAGGTTTCCCTGACAATGTCGATCCGCGGACATCAACCCAAAGAGAACATGCACGAGGCGAGACAAGCAGTGTACAGGAGATCGGAGTGGCACAACTTCCTCAGAGACTAAGCACACAAACTCTGGAGAACACACCAAGAGAGGACCCAGAGGAGAGTGAAGACGAAGCCCCTGCATATACGGCACAGCTCAAACGACTATACCGAACAATCACGCAGGTGCAACGACGCCATAAAATGTCAGAAGAAGCAAATAGGGCCCTAGTAAACCAGATGCTGCAGTCGGAGAATATCAACCCCCATTTTGTAGAATCGCTAAATCTTTTGGCGGACACCTGTGGCATCAGTGAAGCAATGAGAACCTTGGTCTATCGAGAGAACCCTACTTATGATCAGAGAAGAATTGATACACGGCCTCGACAAGGGAAGATGATTCAGATGGAAGTATCTACCGCGTTAGCTACGTCCACATCAGAAGATGTTCACATGATTAGCCCTAGGCCCAATGATGAACCGGAGGAAATTACGCATGCACCATCCCCACCATCATCTCCTATCCCACCCTCAGAACCTCTATCCACGTGTCTTTCTACACAACCATTATCCTCCTATAGTGAGACCATTGTACACACCCCCATTTCCACTTTCCTTCCTTCACCCTCATCCATCTCTGTCACTCAGATTTTTGAACCCCAACTAGGTCACCCTTCCTTCCTCCATGCCTTTGGACAACCATCTGTCACTAGACAGACTCTTTCCCTTCCTTTACCCTCCACCCCTCCATTTCCTCCCTCCCAAACTCTACCTAACCCGTCCCTTGTCACGGCCTCGGGCACCACACTAATCAACCAACCCTCCTTCTGGACCCAACTTGTAAGCATTCTTCAACAGGTTGATGAACATAATAAAAAGTCCCTTCCCCAAATTCACTCCCCCACATTCACGGCCACCACTATCACACCACCCACCATCCCGGTGTTCACATTTCATGAATCACACTCTCTCACGTCCGACCCCATGGACATCTCACCATCCGCTGGATCACCCACCACCACTGTTCTCACTACACCATCACAGGTTATTACACTCACATCACCACTTCCACACACGGTAGGCACAACATCCACCTTCCCCATTCCCACTTCCCAACCCCCTGCATCTCCCATCCTTAACCCTGCATCCACCTCATTTAGTCATGCACTCGACACCATGCTTGAAGCTGCCACTCAGCTTAAGCGGGAATATAAATTATTGGAAGAAAATAACAAGGAGCTTTGCACCCTCTCGGCAACACTCCAAGAGCGTGTCAATGCTTTGGAGTCCAGTCATACGGAGTCACAAAGCAAAATATCCGCCCTCGAACATGCAAATGCACAACTGGAAGCGAAGCATATGGAAGAGAGCAAAGCCATGGAGGAACAGCTGCGAGATCAAATGGGCCGCAATGCAAGGCTTCAACGAAACATGGCCTTGCTACGACGACATCTTACAGCAGCTCAAGAAGAGAACAGACGGCTTCAACAACAAAACCAAGAGAACCTCGAGGCTGCCATGGAGAACACCCCGGGAGCACCCATAGACCCGGCTAAATTTCAAGCTGTGCCCTCAGAAAGCATACAACAGATCTTGGAAACTTATGCCAATCTTTTAGAAGCACATGATCAGCTTGCCGACCAACTGAAGGACCTACAGAGACCCCAAGAGTCTACACCACACCAACGGGAACCTAAAGAGATGACCGACGCTGCTACTTCACCTGAACCTGAACATTCAACGACCAATGACGTACTGGAGTTACGGCAACAGGTTGCAGAATTAAAATTGAAGTTGATGCAGTACGAGCGACCTCCTTCCCCACCTGAGCAACCCATGGAAGAGGAAGAAGTTATTATTCCAGTGGAGGAAGCATATGAAGAGAACTATGAGCCTCAACCTTTTCCAGGAGGCACAACCACTGAGGAGGGACAGGACACTTATGAGGAACCCCCATCGGCATGGATGAAACAAGTAGAAGAAATGGGGCAGACTCATGAAGAACGTATCACCTACCAGATGTTGGCCATGAAGACCATTGAAGAAACCATACTTCAATCAGAATACTTCAGACAGCTGGCTCCTAGAAGACTAATCACCAGCTCAGAATTACAATATAAGCCATACTTTGTACTGTTGGCAGACTACAACGCTGAGATCAAACGTAAGACCAACAAGTACCCAACGTTCGCAACGCAATTTGAACCGGAGGACATTCCAGAGGAGGCGCGCAAAGGGAGAATACATCAACCCATCTGGAGGCAAAAGCTATTGGAGACCTATCCCGAGATGCTACGAACATGGGACCACGCACCCATGCATTTAAAGTATAACAATTGCTATGGACCAGTACAACGGAGAAGGACATGGAAGTCATTTGCAATCAAAGTCAAGAACAATGCCAATTGCAAAGAATGGCTCAATTACCCCGCCATCGCTCCCCCAACCGGTACTCCCACGGTGTCATACATGATGGCAACCATCAGACATTGGATACCACGTCTCCACCCCATGCCAGATGTCGCTGCCCAGATGATGCTCAAGATCTTGGATATGATGCAGGTCGTACTCAAGACTTTTCGCAATGTATGCCGCATTCAACCTCCTATTCCCGGGTTTATTAATGGTAACTACGACCTGCTATATGATATGAGCACAACCCCGAGCATACGAGTGGCTTACGCATGGCACGCACGCATCAGATATCTCCCTGCCTGCTACAAGCAAACATTCGATGAAATGTTCACCACGGGATTCTGGGAAGCACACTCAGAGGTGTTCGCGCCACGGCCCACCCATTTGTTACACCTCTTTGCATGCGAACAAACGATGCACTCAGAACTCTACACAACGCCACAGATGGACATACCGGGCCCAGTCAATTGGGATACCCTGCAGAGAGACCTGATCCAAGGGCTGCGAGTCAAAGAACATGAGGTGGGAGCTGACATTCTCCAGAACTATATTGATCAACCCGCAAAGCAGAGGTCTGTCAGAGGCGACAGACCCTAGGGGGGGAAGAGTGTTGACAGTATATGGGAAGAAGCAAGTACGGACACACATGCAGATCTAGCACTGAGGCAACCCTTCATTTTTTCCAAAACCCTCACATCATTTTAAAGTGATTCTCATCACTACAAACCCTTGTAAATATCATTTCACCTTTTTGTAGCTCCATTTTGTACAAGCCGAGGAGTCCTCGAGCTTGGGGAGACTTAGAAGTATTTGCCTGTCAATTTTCATAATTTTTAGATCTCGTTTGGGCCCTCAAATAAGCCCTAGAACCTAATTTTTAACTAGGCCGGACACTAGGTCTGGACAGGGCCAAAGCTAGTCAAAAACTATAAATAGAGCTAGAGAGCTCATTTTTGGGGTAGCTTCTTGTAGTTTGAGCTTGTATGAGAACTTTCTTGTAATAGAAGTGATTCCATTGTCTTACTCCCTTTGTTCTTGCCGTGTGTGCGCGTGTGTGTGTATGTGTGTGCATGTTAGTGTGCTTCTCACTCACGCACTTGTGCCTCCACTTGCTCGGGGTCTTCATACCATCCTCACGTCTTCCCGGATTGACATTAAAGGAGGTGCTACTCATCACTGAGCTACATTTGGGAATCAAACTGTGGCAAAGGAAGGATGGAATTTTCATCTCACAACAAAAATATACCAAAGAAATTCTCAAGGCATTTGGAATGATGGACTGCAAGCCAACTAGCACACCTATGGAGGTAAATCATAAGCTATCTATGGATGATAACATGCCTGATGTAGATGCTAAGAAGTATAGGAAGCTCATTGTAAGTTTTATTTTTCTGTGCAACACTAGACCAGACATTTGCTATGTTGTTGGAGTATTAAGCAGGTTTTCCAACAAACCTAAGGAGAGTCACTGGAATGTTGGAATGTTGGAATGCAAATTCTAAGGTACATTGAAGGAACCTTGGATTTTGGTATTTTTTATAACATAGGTGATACACTCCAAGGATATTGTGATTCGGATTGGGTTGGAGATTATGATTCTAGAAAATCAGTTTCTGGATATTGTTTCTCGCTTGGTTCATGGATATTTTCTTGGGTAAGTAGAAAGCAACCAACTCTCGCACTCCCCTCCATTGAAGCAGAGTACAAAGCAGCTTGTTTTGCTTCTTGTGAGGTAGTCTGGTTAAGGATAATTCTTGCAGATCTAGGCTTTCCATCAAATATGGCGACTGTAATCAAGTGTGATAATCAAATTTGTATGGCTATTGCAAAGAACCCGGTATTTCATGCTGGCACCAAGCACATAGAAGTACAGTACCATTACATTCGTGAGGTAATTGAAGATGAAATTGTGAAGCTAGAATATTGCCCAACAGAGGCAAATTGTGCTGAGATATTCACTAAAGCACTTGGAAGAGAGCAGCTCAACAGGTACCTTCAATAGATGGGCATAGGATCGAAACCTACTTGATTTTTCATCGATAAACATTGAGGGGGGTGTTAGTATATGATCAATGTCTACCCCTCATGAATGTATGCACATTTTGTAAGGCCCCCATTATGAGGAGAAGCCAAGCGTGCATTACCCAATTGATGGAAATCCCAACTTGCATGTTGGATGAAGGTCATATTGGACCATGTAAGATATTCTAAGGAAAGGGAGTTACCAGGGTCCCCAATTGTGGGGTCCGGGGCAGTGGGAGCAACCCCGGTTGGGGGGTCCAAGGGGGCCAGCGAGCCTCCTAGCTAGGGGGGGGTTCCTAGGGGGCCAATGGGCCCCTTGGTAGGGATCGAGAGGCAACACCCTCGATGTGATAGTAAAGGGAATATTCCATAGAATATTCCGTGTCAGAGTCAGAAATCATTTATATTTGTTAGGTCGGTTCAACCAACCTAAGTCGTGTATGGCAATTACGCAGGCGATGGCCGCCCATGTATAGTCGTCCACAGAAGGCCACCCATGATATATATATATATATATATATATATATATATATATATATATATATATATATATATATATATATATATATATATATATATATATATATATATTTATATATATATATATATATATATATATACATGACTTATGCACTACTTGAGACATCGAATTGAGCTAGCATACCTCTACCTTGTATCTCCCTATCTAGAGTTGTCTAGATCACCATTTAAGCTCTACCTTGAGAGTGCACGGGTGGACAACGCCATCATCTTTGTACTTGCTACTAGTAGAAAATTGTTGAGATTCTCTTATATCTGTTATCTTCTCTACTATTGCTTCTGTGTTATATTGTGTTACTATTGTCTTACATGTAACAGTATTCCCTGTAGGGTCAGGCTCGAGTGAAGAGAAGAAACTGCGCTGCGAGGTAATATGTTTGGTCGCCCCACTCTCAAAGTACCAAACATCTGAGTCTACTACAGACATGCACAGCTCATGAGAAGATGGGTCAAAACTGCAAACAATAGTAAACTCCCATTCTTCTTCCTGCACAAGATTAGCAGAATCTGTTTTTGGTGTAGAGGCCTTTACAACAACCATTCCAGTCTCTTTCTTCTTTGCCTCTTTAGCATCCAGTTTTGGATAGTTCCTTATGATATGATCATTTCTTTTACAGTACTTGCAAAACAATTTTTGCTTTTCTGATTTCTTTTCCTCTTTGTCTTCCCTCTTCGATTGTGTAGAATTAGAAGATTTTTGCTTACTAGTTGAAGAGCTCCATTTTCCTTTGCCCTTCTGACTAGCTACGAAAGCTTGATCTACAACATGCATAATAGACCTGTTCTGCCTGAACTGATCCTCTTGCAACAAAATAGAGACTAACTCCTCAAAAGACAAGGCATTTGGATTGCCTTTCATCATCAACCGAAGAGTAGAAGCAAACCTCTGATATGAATCAGGAAAACCATTCAGAACAGTCTGCACAAGTGAGCTATCTAGTATAACCTCATCAGCAGAAATAAATTGTTCCTTCAAGTCTTTGATCTTTGTTGGAAAATTGTCTATAGAATCACCTTCATTCATGTGCTCACTCTCCAACTATTTCAGGAGGTAAGCAACACAAGCCTCATTCCTAGCTTGGTACAATGTGGTAAGTG